>LPNX010713486.1:17500-87862 GCA_001517045.1 Pseudotsuga menziesii
ACCTCTGAGTAAAAGACCTACTCACATTGAATTTGAAGAACATAAGGCTATATACCTGGTTCAAGTGCCCTTTAACCATGGTAAATCCATTGGCATGCTCAGTAATAGTTCTTTCAGGATCACGTTCATTCATTCATAGCCTGTACCATTTGACCTCAAATAGAACTACTTTAAAGGAATTAAAATCACACTCAAGTATATCTTCCAAATAACCATAGTACCTATTTTCAGATACTTCTGGATTCCTGTCACTTCTAGAGGAAACATTAGTGACTTGAAAAACTGCAGTTATCCCACAATCAAATGTTTCCCTCTTGTCATCCAAATTTTTGATGCAAACTTTACAACCATTGCACCACATAGAATTGTGATGTATAAGTTGCATCATCCCTGACTCAGTAAATATATATATAATTCGTAACAAGAGAAATGTTTTGATACAATGTGAAACAATGAAAAAAATGAGTAGGGTAAATATACTTGCCTTTGCATCTTTTAAACCACATGTTAAATCAATTTCCCCTTGCATAAGTTTGGGATATTCTTCTCGATGACGATGCACTGTTTTAATCATTTTACTAACCCCTTCCCATGATAAGGTACCATAGTATTATGCACATCGTTCAATTCATTCCTCCATCCAATCAATATTGTTTGGAATGTATAAATGAATTGCATCCCACACGCGACCAACTATATGAAAAAATAACAATTAAGAATTGTAAATTAGCTATCATTAAAGGAATTAAGTTTACCTTAAAATATTGATGGAATAATAAAAATTACATAAATTGAAAAATTAATGTATAATAAATAAAATGTACACCATTCAATTACCTCTCACTTTCCTCTTTCTACTTTTCCCAGACATGACCTCCCATTCAAATTTGTTGATGGAGTCAACATGCCAAATGCGAGGCAGATTGATAATTTTTGCTAAATTTGGAAGATACTGACTAATGTACACCATGGTGTTTCAAGGAATTCTACAACCGGTGCAGACATCACTTGTTCCTTTACCCTGTAAGACACAATTGTAGAACAAAAGAACACAACATCATATCCTTCTCCTAGATACTCAATTTGATCAACATGAAACCAACATCATACCTCGGATATAAGTCCTTTCATCCTTGTTCCAAAATTCCTTCTTGCAAACTTTAGTAATTCCAAAAGAGATTAAAATACAAAAGAACAAAGTGAGATCATCATGACAAATCAATCATCTATGCTAGTGATCAAGGAATCTAACAACATTTAACTGATATTAACACACATCAAATACGAGAAAGGGTAACACTGTTGTATTAATAATGAGAGAGTAAAGTTACAACCATAAATCCTTGATGTTTCTAGCTTTATCCCCTACAACAGATCTATAATCCTTCACACTTACAACATTATCTTCACACATAAGCTCACCGTTATATTGCCTCTAAACCAAATCTCAACCCAACAGCATAAGGGTGCTTTATTTGGCCTCTCCTCACTCACTCCATGAAGGCTTCATTTATAGGACAAAAAACATGAGATTCAATTGGGGAATGGATAGGAGGTGATCCCAACAGGCCAGGAAGGTGAATGCCACCTCTCCCTAGCTAGTAGGAACAAACTGCACTTAGGATTTCGTAAGGAAGCTTCTAGAATGTTCTTTTTTTCATTTTTGGGTTGATTGATGCTCTTGGCTTTAGGTGAATAAGTGTCAACTCCTTTTGTTCAACAAGGAGAAGCGTTAATGGCACCTACTACCAAAATATAAGGAAGAGTCGATGCGCTTTGCTCCACTAGACAGAGCACCGACGATGCTGTTATAGTTGATTTCACCACACATGGTTGATCACATATTTATGGCCTTCCCTGTCCCTCTCCAGACTCTATGAACCCCATGGACTTATATTATCCTTTGATGTTCCAATTTCATCCGTTAAAAACCACTATTTATTGTTGTACGTGACTTTTAAACCTATACTCGTGTGGACATGTGACTTTTGACCTCAAACCCGCATACATCGGTATGTGTGCATAAAGCCAAATAGTTTTGGATTTTTCCTCATATGGGTCCGAACCACTTGCTCTTGGCCTTCCAAATTACTCAATGTTTCTTAGATTCGGAGTTCCATTACGCTTTTGGAGTTCTATATAAGGAACTCCTTGGATACATTGAAGAGGAGGAATTGAAAAGAAAAGAAACTATAGTCCATTATTTCCTCAATTTTCTATACTTGAGTTTGCATCGCTTTAACCCTTGGATAAATTTTGTGTTCTTCCCAAGCTTTCCTTTGTCTTGTGAGATTTATATCGAGAGATGGAGGATTGAAGTGGTGGAGTCCCAGGTGGGGGACTCGGTTTCTCTGGTTCATAGACGTGCCGATAGAGGTTGTCACTTTTGTAATCTATAATTTTATTAATAGAAATATCTTTTCTTGTCCAATAATATGCATGTGAATATGAATATTTTATCCATGGATGGCTTTAATTGATTATACATTCTTGAATATATATGCTAGAGTAGGTCTAACACAGTATATATAGCATGCTTGTCTTGTTTGTTGTTGTTGAGAGTGAATTGCTAAAGCAAGCATGAATTGGAAAGATCAATGGGGATCTAATTCAACCATTTGAAACAAGGTACGATTCGAGATCCCTTAGTGTTATATGTTTGGTTTCTATTGCATATTTGGGGAAAGATTGATTTCTGTTGTCTAGCTGTCTATTGCATATTTGGGGAAAGATTGATTTCTGGTGTCTAGCTGTCTATTGTGGTACACCCCAAGCCATATGAAGTTTCTTTGCATAACAAAATTGGTGACCATACTAGGGAGAGTTCCTAGTATTTTTTCTTTCGGCGTTTGGTATTCAATAAACTTGAATTGCTCTTGATTTCTCTATTTCTGTGTCGGGTCTGGGGGCATGCTTGCTCAGTCAGGTCTGGGGGAATTATTGCTCAGTCGGGTCCTGAAGAAGTTAATTTTTTCTTAGCTTGTTTGATTGCCCTATTTTTCTCTCATTTTCTTCCTGTATGCGGGTTTTTCATTCGCAGTCGTGTATACACGTGGGTTGTCCTTGAACAGTCATGTATGTATGTAATTTTACTAAGAACAGTCATGTATACTTTGATTTTGAGCCTTAGTTGGAGGATTAAGTTTTGCTGGGTGAGTTTTGATGCTTACTAAGTCTTCTTGGATGCTTCTATTTTCTGTATACACCCTATGTTTCTGACCATAGACTTCTTTTAGTTTATTTTTTAAGCTTTTTCTTGTCATCCATTTATCCAATTTTTGTTTTGAGATTAGTGCATTAGGTATCTTTTACCTTAGTGTCTTTCTTGGCTACTTTTTGGTAGTGTTTGTAGGGTTTGGGGGTTGTAGAGTCATTTATTTGCTTACATATCTCATTTATTTCAAAAAACACAAAAATATTTTTTATTTTGCATACTTATGCATCTCTTGAATTTTGCATTGGCACGATACTTGCATTAGGTTTGCTTATTGTTATTAGAGTTAGATTCTCATAAATTTAAATTTGAAGGAAAAATCTTGCACTTCATGTAGTTGCATACCCTATTTTTCTTTCGACACATTGTACTTGGAATTTCTTGTTAGGTGTGCATTTTGCTTTAATGCTCAGTCATAACTTCATTAGTTGCATGTTCATGTCCCTTTGAGTAATCACATCCAATTAAAATCAACGCTTAATAAATTGAATTACACTCTTTTATTTTATAGGGTGCATCAACAAGAATAGGTTTTAGGGTCTTGGAATAATTCATTGTGAGTTAATTCTCCAAGACCACCAAACAAAACAAGTAGGTTTATGTTTAGGTGAGAGTGTGAAGCCTTTGGTATAATTATTGTTTCTCAGGACACTCCTCTTACATGGGATTTAAGCACGAGGCAGTGCATGCGATTGTGAATGGGATGACCCTTGAGCACTTTCTGTGAGCACTAGAGATATTTCTAGGATTGTACTCGTATCTGGGGGCCTTTGAGGTATTGAATGGTGCACCCCTGGGGTACAGTTGTGATTTCAAGCTTCAAGATTTGCTACCCTTCCCATACGGTCGATCCCTCCTGCGACTATCCGCCTGAGCATTGGTTATATTGAGGTGACCTTAGTTTCCTTACCTAGTTTATCAAGGGGGTATTTGTAGAGGTTATTCTATAGGTGTCCCAGCTAGTTAGGGGTTAGACATCATAGTCACTATATGCATTGAAGCTGAGGGACACTATAATTGGTTACAAACCTCCACTTGTTGTGTATGGGAGTCTCAAGCATATCCTAGGTGAGACATACCTGATTCATTTGGGAGTTCACATATCCTACCCTTGGTTTGATTGTGTATGCTTAGGGTTACGTAGATAGATCGAGTCTTTTATTTTTCTTGATTCATTGTGGATCTGAGTTTAGTACTCAATCTTTCTCATCGTTTAGCAGAACTTTCGCTTTCTATGTCTCATCCTCCTTTGGGAGAGTGAATCAGATAGTCTAGGCGGACTATTTCTCACTTTGATTCGCACACCATGGGTGATCATGAGTCTGAACCCCTGACGATCCATGACCTTATTCATCCCGTATGGGAGGAGGATCCTTAAAGAACATATGGACTCTGTCGATATATGCTCGTTCTATAGCTGGGACATATCCAGATGATCCTTCACAACTTCCAGGATACATGCTCACATGTCACTGGTGTTGGTTACTAGGTGATGAGACTCGCCATGCACCCATGAGCACTAGCACTATTAGGATTAGCATGCCTGATATTCTCGAGACCAGTTCGGCACCCCATGTTGAGCCAGAGATTGATCCTGATGCTTCTCCTAGGGGCACTTCGATCCCTTTCCATGCAGAGAGGTTTGGTAGCACTAGTCACATTACACCTTCAATCCCTATGGTAGAAGTGTCTATACACACACACACTAAGCCTAGCACTAGTGTTCCTATTCGAGGACCAGAACCTAGACATGTGAATGTTGGGGGAATGAATTATATTCCTTCACACATTCCATCGTCTTCAACACCAATCCCTTCAAATTCTTTTTTTACCACGCATCCTCTTCCTAACTCTAGTGGGCCTTCTGGCTAGAGTTTTGCTACTAGCCATGTTCATTCCAACCTTGTTAACATCATAGTGTCACAAGGCTATGTGCCTCCTTATGTGTCGATGGGACATGTACCTTCCTATGGACCATCTTATGGACCTTCCCATGGACCATCTCATGGTCTAGCTTATGGAACCTCTTATGGACCTTCTTACAGACCATCTTACAAACAAACCTATGCACCTTATGGGTCTGGGTATCAAACTGTGTATTAGTCACCTAAATATGTATTTGTAGCACCGCAACCTTAAGGTACCTGAAATCACAATCCTTATATGAAACCCTATATGGGAGGAGGTTATTATCCCACTGGCCAAGGCCATGGTGTCTATAGAAATCAGCCTTATGTGAACCAGTCCTATCAGGGAATATGGAACCAACCGGCTCAACATAGGTTCCCTTTCCTTGCATCTTTGAATCTTCATGATTTGTGAAGATTAACAAATGATCCTATGTCTCATGACCTAACATGGCCGACTGTCCCTACCAAACTTCCTTCGGACATCCCAAAGTTTGAAGGTAAGTCTAGTGAAGATCCTGGTGAGCATGTCATGACCTTCCACCTTTGGTGCTCTTCCAATTCCTTAAATGATGATTCTATCTATTTGAGACTATTTCAATGTACCCTCATGGGTCCTGGGACAAAATGGTATATAGAGTTACCTAGGGGGACTTTTCATTGGTTTAATGACCTAGCCATGACTTTTATTAACCACTTCTAGCTACCCATGCATTACAACGCTGGTACAAAACTCATGTCGACATTTCGGCAAGATAATGCCACTGACATTTCAGATCACATTAAAGAGTGGCGTAGATAGAAGAGGATGATTAAAGCCTTTATACCACTAGAGTTTCTTTTAGATTGGTTCCTCAAGTCGTTGTTACCCTATATCCGGAGTACAAAATGAGCAATAAGCTATTTTTAGGGCCCAACAATTCAACTTGATTTATGCTCAATATGGGATCCTTTATGAGATCATATATAATGATCCCCGTTCTAATTTCGACCCCAAGTTTAAAACTGGGCCACATGCAAAGGTATTGTTGGCTCCTCAAGTACCAAATATGTAGACTCAGTTACGAAACAAGTGAGCCAGTTATCGCTTAAGCATTCTTCGTCGGGGCAAGCTACAAATTCATCCCTTCCTACCCAATCGACGGATATGCTTTCAGTGTAATCATCGAACCTGAAAGGTAACCAACAACCTGGAAGGAATAAAAAGAAAGGAATAAATAATCATAAGGGTGGGAATAAAAATGATAATGAGACTAATGACAAGAACAATAACAATAATAATGTTGGGGGGGACAAGAAGCCTAAGTAGTAGGTTAAATTTCCTTGCAAGTTGTGTCAAGATGATCACTTCACTCACTTTTTCCCCTATATGGAAGATGCCTCAAGGTTCATAGCACAGGTCCCAACTTTGTTTACAAATCCTTTATTGAATAATCAAAATATGAACTCGAGGATCATGGATATTTATAGTGCTTCTAGTGGAACTCAAAATCCGCCAGAAGCTACTAGTGGCCATGGGTGCATCAACATCATGAAAGATACAAGTGTTGTGACATGTGTGAAATACTATAGTACGTCACAACTAGACCTTGGGAAAGAACCTTCTCCAGCTGAGAGCCCTTTGCAAATTGAAAATCCTACGGATAAACTAGAAGTTCTGCCTAACATTCCTAAGGGAGTCTTGAAGCGCTCGGGGAACAATCCTAATGCTCGAGCCACCCAAAACTATTCAATTGTTGAGGATTTGGGACATACTCCTTGTGCGATGTCCGCATTAGAAGTACTTCAGACTTGTCCTTTGCAAAGGAAAACATTGTTGTCTGCCCTTGGGGTGGGTGATGATGGCTCTTCTTCTGTGATCAAATTTGAAACTCATGGAATCCATCCTCACTTTCCTTACTATGTGTCTCTTCTGGTTCACATAGAGTGTCTTAACCACACCATCAAGTGCACTGTGATTGATGAAGGTGCTGTCACTTCCGTGATGTCTTTGGCTTGTTGAAAGGGTTTAGGTTCTCCCACGTTATCTAAATCTGTGAACATGTTGAATGTTTTCGATGGAATATTGTTTCTGCCACATGGTATACTGTCTTCCTTAAAGGTCCAATTAGGGGGGAAGACTGTTGCGATCGAGGTCGAGGTGATTGATGTGCCCCTTGAATTCAATCTTTATTCGGTCGAAACTGGATGTATAGTATGCAAGCTATATATTCTTCGCTATTCTGAGTGGTTTGTTTTCCTCTGGATGGGACAATCATTACTATCAATCAAAAATCTTTCTAGAATCCAAGTTTCAAAGCATCATCGAGAGCTTCTATCCTGATTATCGATCATTCTCAATCAGCAACTGAGAATGTGGGTGTGGGAATGTATCCTTCTTTTATGGGAACCTTTAGTTGTCCTTCACCCATCCTTATGATTGGGTCTAGTCTTGGTAAGGATTTGACCTCATTGAATTCAATTTCCTTTCACACATCTCATCTGGAGGATCCTTGGATTCTTCCTTCACTGAGTTCTTTGAGTGATAATTCTATACCTGCTGAGACATGCATGTTGTTTCCTGCAACAATGGTGGCGTATCAAGATAATCTTGATCATGTTGTAGAGCCTAGTCCTTCCTCTTCATGAATGGAGGAGGAGGACCCTTATGTGTTGCCTGCTTGAGCAATAGAGTCTTCTCACTCTAAGGACTGACTTGATGATGTTTTTCCATCGGATGAAGCTATTCTTGAGGCTATGTCTAGGATAGAACAACCTTGGGGAGAGCTGCACAATAGATCGTATTTCCTCCCTAAGCTTGATCATTTAGAGTGTGATGACTTTAAGGCGATTCTAAGCAAGAAAGTTGTTAGGCCCGTGGTCCCATTAAGTTATATTGGTCAGAGTGTCGAAGGGAACATGGCTAATTTGTCACCTACAATACCTATCAATATTTCTCATGTTTCTGGTAAGATTGAGAATGTCTAAATTGTGGCGGATTTTTCCCCTAGTGAGATTAAAGAGTACATCAAGATTTTTAAGGAATTATGTGATATTTTTTCTTGGTCATACGAGGAGATGCCAAGAATAGACCCTCGTATTATCGAACATAAAATAAAAACCTATCCGGATGTAAAACTGATTTGACAGCGTTTGCGTGTCGTGAATCCTAGGAAAGCGCCGAATATAAAAGCAAAGATAGAGAAACTACTCAAAGTTGGTTTTACCTATCCTGTTCCCTTGATAGAGTGGGTTTCAAATCTTATTCTAGTGGATAAGAAGTAGGGAACAATCTGAATATGCACTGATTTCCATGATTTAAATCGAGCTTGTCCTAAGGATAATTTCCCTACACAATTTATTGATCAAATTTTGGATGAGTGTGCGGGAAGTGAGGTTTTTTTGCTTATGGATGGATTTTTTGGATATAATCATATACAGATTAAACCTGAGGACCAACATAAGATTGTATTTATTTTTCCTTGGGGGACTTTTTCATATCAGAAGATGCCCTTTGGCATTAAAAACACCGTAGCTACGTTTCAACGGGCCATGAACTTTTCCTTCCATCATATTAAAAATATTATTAAAGTGTATTTGGCTGATCTTGATGCTCACTCTCACATGAGAGTGCATCATCCTTATCATTTGAGATTAGTTTTTGAAATATGCCATCATTATAAAATTCGATTAAATCCTGACAAGTGAATCTTTTGTGTGAAGGTTGGTCATTTACTAGGATTCATTGTGTCTAAGGAGGGCATTAGAGTCGATCACTTAAAAGTTGAGGAAATACTTCAATTGTCTCCCCCATGTAACATTCGACTTCTTCAGTTTTTACAAGGAATGGAGAACTTCTTACGAAGGTTTGTAGTCAACTTTTCCAATATTACTAAAGGTTTCATGCGTCTATTGAAGAAAGAAACCCATTTTTACTGGGATGAGTGAGCCCAAGAATCTTTTGATGCTCTTAAGAAAGCCTTGGCATTGGCCTCCATGCTTAGTCCACCAGACTATAGCCATGATATTTTACTTTATGTGGTCGCGTCTTAGGAGATGATTGGTATGGTGTTGGTTGAAGAGGATGAGGAGCTCCATGACCATGTCATATATTATTTGAGCTTAAACCTTGTTGACACAAAACTTCAGTATACCCATGTTGAGAAGATAGCCTTAGCCATTGTCCATGCAGTTTAGCGTTTGAGGCATTATATCCTTCTTCGCCAAACTTTGGTCATAACTCACATCAATCCATTTCAATTCATCCTCAACAGAAGGATGATTGGGGGAAAATATAATAAATGGATTGTGATATTACAAGAGTTCGATCTTGAATTTGTCTCAGCAAATTCGAAGAAATCATTAGTGTTTGCTGAGCTTATTTCAAATTTTCCAAATTTGGATGAAGAGGAAGTTCATGAGGATTATATTATTGATGAGCATATATTTCTCATCTCATCCACAGACCCTTGGTATGGATATATTATCATTTATTTGCAAAAATTGAAGGTTCCTACTCACCTCTCGTGAGACAAGCGACGACGCCTACATCACATAGTGAAGAACTACCTCATAGTGGATGATGATTTGTACCACCGTGGGGTTGATTCCATTTTGCATCAGTGTTTAACCCATGAGGAGGCTGAGGTCTTGCTTAATGATTTCCATGGAGGGGCGTGTGGTGGTCATTTCTCTGGGCTTTCTACAGCCCAAAATTTTTTGAGAGCGGGTTATTTTTGGCCATCCATCTTTAAAGATTGTGTTAATGCAGTCAAGCAGTGCCACCCTTTCCAGGTGTTTGCATGATATATGCATTCTCATCCTGCCTCTTTGCATCCTATTATCACCGTCGGTCCCTTCACCAAGTGGGGGGTCGACTTAATGGATTGTAACCCAGTTTCGGCTGAGTGGCACCGTCATATCATTGTGGCTATGGATTATTTCACGAAATGGGCAGAGGCTATGTCCACTATCAAATCTAACTGTGAGATAGCCATGCATTTTGTGTTCAACTAGATAATCACCTAGTTTGGCCTTTCAAGGGAGATTGTCATTGACCATAGCAGGCACTTTCAGAACAAAATGATGGAAGTGTTTTCTTCGAAGTTAGGATATAAGCAAGAGAATTCCTCTTCTTATTACCCTCAATCAAATGGATAGGTTGAAGCATCACTTAAGTCCATTCTCCAACAAACCATCACCCAAAGCAAGAATAATTGGAATATCATGTTTTATCCTGCTTTGTGGGCCTATACAATCGTAGTTAACACTGCCACTAGGTTTTCTCCCTATAAGCTTGTGCATGGGATGGAGTTAGTATTACCGGTTGAATGCGAAATCCCTTCATTGAAGCTAGTTGTGGAGCTTTTACTAGAAACTTCCGCATTGGAAGAATGTCTGGCCCACTTAGAGTAGCTTGATGAGGAACATTGAGATGATTTAGTGTCTCTTAAGGTTAACAAGCATCACGTTAAGGTCCTGTATGACAAGTATGTCCATCCGAGGAGGTTTAGCAAAGGTGACTTGGTATTTTTGTGGGATCAAGATAAGGAACCCTTGGGGGTGGAAAATTTCAACCCGATGTGGCATGGTCCTTACATGGTCAAGTGTGTCTTAGAGAAAGGTGCTTATGAGTTGGTGGATTATGAAGGGACGGCCTTGGTGGAGCCTAGAAATGGGATCTATCTTAAAAAGTACTATGCATGATTTTCAGCCAGGGATGACTTTTGTATATTATTGTACATTTTCTCATTGCATAGTTAGGTCTTGTTATGGTGATTGGGTTTTTTGATTAGCTTTCGTTTGTTATGGAAAATGTCAATGGAGTCTTCCGTTTACATAGGATTCGTTGATGGTGCTAGCCTCCACACTTAAAACTCAGCTTCGACTGCTTGGGTGATATATACTCCTACATGTCAAGTACTGTCTTTAGGAGGCATATTTTTACAACCTTCATCAAACAATGTTGCTGAATATAGTTCCATGATTAAGTTATTGTGGGATGCCATTTCACATGGTGTTCTTTCTCTTGAGGTATGTCTTGATTCACATTTAGTGGTCTCACAGCTTAATGGCTTGTATCATGTTAGGGATCTGACATTGTTACAAAGATTCTTGCATGTAAGATTGCTAGAATGACAATTTGAGAGCATAACATACAATCAAATTTCAAGAAATTTTAATGAAGTTGTTGATTCATATGCTAACTATGTACTAGATTGGAATTTGTTTCACAGACCATAAGAAATTCAAAAACATGTTTTACACTTGTAAATAGAATAATAATCAATCATCATAAGTATTTTTTATTAAGCCCAAAAAAGGTGACATCATAATACATAAGTGTCATATACAAAACTGGGACTTTCGATCCACCAAAATATACTACACCGTCATACAAAACTATACACCTAGGTCTATAAGCCTGAGGTGAAGGAGGGTGTTGATCTTGGTAGCACACCACGGCTCTAGCTAGCCAATGAAATAATCAAACCCATGCCCGTGGTACACCAACCACCTGGTGCGGCATAGCTTCAGGAAAGTCCTTGACTTGCACCATGGGAATCATGTGTGTCAAGTTAACAAGTTTGTGTGGATGCTCTGGAGCATCCACTCTGCATCCACACACATAATCTCATCACCTCTTCCCCTCCCTCGATGATGAGGAAAGCATTCTGGCTGTCGTGCTCCCACATCTACATGTACATGACAAAGTTTGACTTTGTGTCGTCACACCAAAACATGTCTTTTGATTCCACATATATCAAAAAACAAAAACAAAATTAATAACTTAAAAAACCAAAAATGAGTTGGGGTTCGTTACCTATGTCTCCATATGCTGATCCTGGTGGTAGGGGCATATCTAGATCTTTGCAGAAGTCTATCCCTGCATAGGGGTAGTTGTTTATGGTGATGATTTGTCTCCACCACTAGAGGAAGAAGTCTGCTAGATAGGGGTTAGCCACCCTTCCCCCTCCCAGTATCCACATGAAATTGGCCCATCAATCCTGAGCTAGATACCTAAATCCATGAGGAGCTATGTCAACTCTAAGGCTTAGCCCCGGAACCCTCTCAAAAAATAATGCACTTAGTATGCTGCCAAACCCAAAGTTCATTACCCTGCCCATCTTGCAGTCACTGAGTAGTTTCTTCATATTGCTCAGCAATGATGTGCTCCAGTCATAGATCATAGGTCGCATGCACTCTACTGCATAGAACATCACTGGTCTTTAAGGCCTGGTGGAGTGATGCTAAACCTGCAATCCTGCCTGATGCCAATACTATGGCTTTCAGCCCTAGGTTCTGAATTGAGTTTGTTGAGATTTGACACCCAACCTTCTTTGTATTGGGAAGGAAATACACAGCTATGTATTCCTCTATAGTCATCCTACCTCCTGGCCTATGGGATCAGAGACTCACCATCTCCCCTCGACGGGACCAAACTGTGATAAAATATATGTCCTCAAACTTGATGCTGAATGACATCTGATCCAACTGAAAAGAATCAGAGTCTAGATCCAGTAGTCTACTAGTAGCTACAGTAGCCTTGGTTTAGCCCTCAAGCTTCCAAGGCACCAAAATTTGTACAACCCACAAGCCCTTAGCACTTATTGATCCATTAGATCTCCCTGCAATGCCTCTTCAACATCACCATGTTCCCTCTCTCTCCATTCTAGCACCATCCTGTACAAAAAAATTTGAGTTTCATTAGTATTTTCCTATGAAAATCATATTTGCGGCCCTGTATGTGGGTATTGTGTTATTTTTTGCGTATACCCAACCCTATACGTGGAAAAAGATCCAATTTCCGCATGGGCTGAAACGCACATTTTGGGGTGGCCTAAATAAAAATCTGACCATTAAAATAAAAATAAAAATTGCATGAAAGAGAAAGAGAGGAGCATGGCTATTCACCTGGACCAAACGCGGAGTGATTTCATCGGATGATGCTCCTAGAATCAACTTTTGAAATTGTGAGTACAAATGCACTATGGTGGGTGAATTTTCAAAATGGTATGAAAATTTTAATTTTTCACTATTTTATAGAAAAAAATTTGAAATTTTTACCCACTTCCTATAGTTTTTTACCATTTCTGACCATTTTGGACTGTTTGGACTAATATGATGTTGTAGGAGCACGTTTGAGTGCAGTTTGACCAAGGCTTTGACCTGTTCATGTCTATTACAGGTATCATGTCTAAACTAGCATATAGGTTAGGAATTCACATCCGCTTGCATTTTTCATGACCTTATGACTGTTTCATCTTAACCTTAGGTACAAACCCATTCCATGATGTCACGAAACCTTCATGCTACTTTTAGAAAAGGCATTATGTGAATGGTAGATCTTTCCCTTACATGGGTACCCTAGTTAGATCCTATATTTCATTTGGTGCCCATGCTGACATTTCTCCTTTAGGGTGTGGGAGTCCCTTTTTAGTCCCGTAATGTCCTTGAGCAAGAGCTTCATACTCCTTTTGAACTTTATGCTGGCCATTTCCCTTCCGATTCCCATTTATATATCAAGTTGTAATTGCATTTTCATGAGTTTTTATTGCCTTCCTAAGCTTTACGCTGGTTCCCTGACTTTGAGTTATCAACCATATAGCCCGAGCTTGTCTCATGTCTATCCAAGTAGATCCTTTTACATATCTTTTGTAGCTTGATAATCCCTTTTACCAGGAGGAGACTTTCCCCCGGGTGTCGTTATCTTACACATGTGTCCTTGCATTGAGAATAGGCATGTTCCACTACTTGGAACTAGTTTGCTTGTCCCCTGACAGTCATCTCCTCCTAGTTTTGTACTATAAAGCACTTTTATTCTTTTCAAGCTTTTAAAAACATATGAAAAAGTCCAAAAAAATAAATAAATAAAAAACCAAAAAGTTGGATAGGAAAAGATGTTATCTTTGGCAACATTCGAGTCGTGTCGCCTTCGAACAGAGCACTATATATCACTTCCATTGGTTTGGTTCTTAGTTTGGCTTTAGGAGCTGTACTCGTTACTCTAAGTTTATCTCCACCGACTGGTTAAGATTTCAGTCCCTATGGAGCCTTTGTCAATGCCTCATGTGTCATAGAGATGTTACGATTTTCATATCGAGTCCATGCTTCCTACCTTCAATCACCATTCACCATTATGATCTTGTTCGAAGGAAGTTGAAGCCTAAGTCGGCCATTCCTTAGTTATCTTGACTTTGCATGTCAGCCATTCTCGGTACTGTTACGGGTTTGTGCACATATTGATTTATTCCACATTATATAGTGTTGATTAGTACCTCGTGTTGGTTGATGGGGGATGCCTTAATTCCCTCCTTCCAGTGGATTCCATTCCATCGACATCAAATCATTTATCCTAAAATAGGATTCTAGAGTCATTTGAGTGCCTTGAGACTTACAGTCATCAGTGGTAGGTTCTCTCACCATCAACAATTTTTAGAATACGCCAATGTCCCCTAATCGATGTATTATTTCAAGTGTTTGAACTCAACACATCTATTCACACTTGTTAGATTGCACTCTGTACCTCGATTCCCATTTTCATTATCAGTGGGTGATCTTGCGTTAGTTAACGGTATACATCAATGACTGGTAATCAGGTGATGCACTACTATGTTCAACCTTGAAACATCTATTCACATAGTAGGACATGTACTCGTAGTGGTTTGTGTAAAATACCTTCTAGGTTGGTGGCATTCCATATATGCTACCTCCTTGGTCGTGTCAGTATTCATGAGATTTCAGCTCTCATGATGTGATTCCAGTGTTTCCCAGATATCTTTAGCTACTATAGAGATCTTGATCCATTGTATATCTTCAGCCATTATGGAGATCTTGATCTATTATATATCTTCATCCACTTTGGAGATTATGATATATTGTATATTGTATGTGGCAATGACCACAAATGACACATTTTGTATATCATGCCTATTCATGGCCATTGTACTCTTATGTATCCGAGACTGCTCCATGTATTTGTAGTCACATGCAGAGATTTATCATTGTATTGTACTGATGGATGGATGGTTTTTCCACTTGGTTCTTCATTACTCCACTTCTTGGATGGATTTATAATGTATTTCGGCCATCATGTTACCCCTCTAACCTCACATGTTAGGAGGCATCTGTTACAACTGATTTTACCACACATGGTTGATCACATATTTATGGCCTTCCCTATCACTCTGTAGACTCTATGAACCCCATGGACTTATATTATCCATTGATGTTTCAATTTCATCCCTAAAAACCACTGTTTATTGTTGTATGTGACTTTTAAACCTATACTCACATGTACACATGAATTTCGACCTCAAACCCACGTACATCAGGAGGTGTGCATAAAGCCAAATAGTTTTGGATTTTTACTCATATGAGTCTGAACCACTTGACTCTTGGCCTTCCAAATTCCTTGAGATCACTTGGATTCGACCCTCCATTACCCTTTTGGAGTGCTATATAAGGAACCCCTTGGATACATTGAAGAGGAGGAATTGAAGAGCAAAGAAACTATAGTCCATTGTTGCTTCAGTTTGCTATACTTGTGTGTGCATCTGTCTATCCCTTAGAGCCCTCTTGTGTTCTTCCCAATCTTTCTTTCGTCTTGTGAGCTTCTTATTGAGAGATGGGGGATTGAAGTGGTGGAGGCCTAGGTGGAGGACTCGGTTTCTCCACTTCGTAGACGTGCCGACAGAGGTTGTCACTTTTGTAATCTCTGATTTTATTAATAGAAATATCTTTTCATGTCCAATAATGTGCATTTGAATATGAATATTTTATTAATCGATGTGTTTAATTGCTTATGCATTGTTGAATATATTTTCTAGAGTAGTTCTAACATGTTATATATAGCATGCTTTTCTTGTTTGCTATTGTTGAGAGTGAATTGCTAAAGCAAGCATGAATTGGAAAAGCTCAACATGGATCTACTTCAATCGTCTCGGACAAGGTATGATCCGAGATCCCTTAGTGTTAGATGTTTGGTTTCTCTTGCATATTTGGGGAAAGATTGATTTCTAGTGTCTAGATATCTATTGTGCTGAACCCCAAGCTATAGGAAGTTTCTCTCCGTAACAGACGCTCTGTCATAACAAGGGAAAATTTTCGACCTTCCTAAGGATGAAAAAAAGTTTCCAAAGGAATCTCAATAGAGGATTTCTGAAAGGAAAACAGTCAATTGTGGAATTTTCAGGTGCAACATAATGCCCCCCAAAGTATGAGGCTAGAAGGAAGTGATAGGTGAAATACTTTTCTAGGCATCAATAGGGTATCAGAGGCAATACGAGATGAGATTTACAACTGACAAAAGACCAATAACTTAAATGTCTGACTCAACCATGGCTACGGATCAATACACTACAGATCCATGATGATGACCATGTCATGGATACCAAGAATACACTGTAGATCCATGATAAAATGACATAGACAGTGGAACATGGCTACATAACATACAAAGTAGATCAATGTTATCCGAAACCAGTATTGACATAAACACCAAACATACAATGTGGATCTATGTCATGACTCCAAATAATCTTCCATCACAACATGAGAATAGGCAATTATGCTGATGAAGCCTAACCGCTCAGGGTATTCATTCCAATATCCAACTGATACAATTCTAACCATGTGAATAGATGTCTTGATGTCAAACATGGTAGAAACCACTTGATCACAAGTCATGGATGTAAACTGTTAACAAGTGTGAGGGAGATCACCATTAATGTTAATGATTTCCAAGGTATATCAGTACATTCTCCCAAGTGTGAATAGATTTTTTGAAGTCAAACACTCGATATAATCTTTCAATCATCCGTCATTGATGAAAACATACTATTTAAAGCAAGGAAGCCTACCATTGAGGCATGCAGGCCCTCAAGGTACTTGACTAGGTTTCTAATTCTAATTCCTGGATGATGACTTGAAGTCAATAGGAATAGACTCGTCGAAGGAGGACCATGATGTTTCCCCCATCATCAACATGAAACATGGAACAAAATGTATTTTTTGAAGTGATGAGACAACCATGAAACTAAATCAGACATGACCGACTCGGTAAGAAGGTAAAGTTGTTGATGAGTTGAATTTCGGAAGAGACATCCTTTGAACAATTTACGGCACGACACATGACTTGGCAGCATTGACTTGACGAGAATGAAACCAGGTGTAATGCAAGGAATATGATGAAAAATTCTTTGAATTGAATCAAAGGAGTCAAGTGACTCACAAAATTGGATTGAATCAGAGACAAGATGAATACCCAATTGTTCTGATATGCAAATGCAGACAGGTTCCATGTTCAAAGGTGGACTGTAAACTACCATAAATACAAATGAAATTTTTTTCCATTTCCCTTAATTTCCCCATCTTAAAGGATGAGTGCCTCTTTTTATTTTTTCGACTCCAAAGAGGGTATCAAACACTCGTTGCAGCTCATCAAGAGATGAGTCCATTCTCACATATTTTAGAAACCTAAGAAAGGAGGGGTTCGTTCCTAGATAGGGCCTTTCCTTGTTTTATTTTACGAGTCCGATGAAAGTGAAATCAGTATCGTTCATGTTTAGAGAGTCTAAACGAAGACACAAGAATACTCCAAAAGGTCCTTTTTCATAAATAGGCCTAATCGGTCTGAAAAAGAGATAACCTACCATCGACTAGTCAATCGTTCTGATACTTTTACAAGCATGAACATAACAACTTCGCTTGGCAATATTTTTGTGTTTTTATGGAGACTAAAAAGAGCTTAAATATAACTCCATAATGGGTTCTTTTTTTCATAAGCCATTTTTTACGAGTCTGAAAAAATAGGAATCAACACTCTTTTACTGGTTGTTTAATGAGCATGTGAAAAGTGTAAAAAGACACTCGGTACATTTTCATTTCCACTCTAAGCTTGAAAAAGACAAAAAGAGCTTAAATCATAGCCGCGAGCCATATGGATTTGACCTAGAAGCTTAATAGCACATTAAAGCCAACCCCATTAAAATCTATATAAAACAAATAATAAAAACCTACTTTATTAAACTAATTTTTGAATTAAAAATAATTTCTAATTAAAAAAATAAGAACAAGACCAAAATTGCTATAAATAGAAAATAATAGTAAATTGTTTTACCATTGTTACTTTACCACTTGGAGAACTTGGAGTTGGAGCAAAAGAGGAAAGCTTCTCGTGGTGATTGTGGGTGCTTCGGTCCACCGTTTCTCAAATTGCTTAGAGAAGGTAAGTACCACAACCATTTCTTTCATTCCCACGATAATTTTTCTTGTTTTTGATCGGAGATGGAGGGTTTTGGGGTGTTTTGGAAACCTGACCCGCGCACTAGGGGATGTCAATTTTTTTCCAAGAATGAGTGCAATAGTGCTTTGTCACACTAGGACAACTGCATCGTAGACGCTCTGTACACAGCTGACAGGAGTGTCTAAACTTGGTGCTCTACAATTATGAGATAGGGGCATCGTAAGTGCTCTGTTTGCAGCCACCATAGATGTCAGGCACTCTGTCTATACAAGAAAAAGGTGCCACAGCTATATTTTTTTCAAAAAAGTACCCCCTCCACCCATCGAAATGAGAATTTTTGTTTCCTATGTCCATAAACATCAATTTTTTGTGTTTCTTTCAACCATGAAGTGGGTTCTAATTAATATTTTGGATGTCTTGCAGCTGGAAAAAAAGGTCCATGCCATGGTAATATGGAAAGAGCATGAGAATAAAATGGAATAGTTCCAAGTTGTCAATGATTCAGCCACTATAGAGGCCCTGCAGAACTGTGGGTTACTAAAATATTTCAGGGTTCTAGGCATGAAATCCTATATCCATCTCTTGGAATATATCATTGACATGTGGGACCTCGAGCAACAACATTTTTGTGGTCAGGACCCATACTGTAACCATTGATGTTGAGGATATATAATTCTTGAAAGGGCTATCTTGAAGAGGGAGACAAGTGGATCTATCCGATCCACAGGGTTGTGAGTTTTCCCTAGATGATATGATCTATAGGTACTATGTACTAGGGATGGATTCCCAATCTGTGAAGCTCTGTATCTAGTAGATAGTGGATTGTCCTTTGAAGATGATAGTGTTGCAGCTGCAACAAATTCCCAAAATTCGAAAAAAATTTAGGACCCTCCTTTGCTTGAATTAGTTTATTTTCTTTGAGTTGGTCTAATAATGATTTCTTAGAATGATTGAATTGATTTACCACTTGTTTGATTCTCCTTCTGATGCTTGAAGCAATCTAATGTTTGATCAGACTTTACCACTGCCTTTGGACGCATTTGAAGCATGCTTGAATCGAAAGTTATTTGGTTTGGTTTTCTGCCGTTGCGGATGGATCTGTGGTTTGGTCTTCCACCGTTGCGGATGGATAATTGGTTTTGTCTTTGATTTTCCTTTCAATTTGTTGGTTTTCTCATCGACCGATATTTTGGTTTACGTCGGAAGGATTTGTCCTTTCTTTCTCCGTCGTTGCAGACGGCAAACCATTTTCTCTCCCAATCATTGCTTAATTGTTTCGTTTCTACCTCAGCTGAATTTTGGTTTTGCATCGGAACTTTTATCATTTCTTTCTTTCGCCATTGCAGAAGGAAAACTACTTTCTCTTCCGATCAGTCCTTTAACGTTCTTTAAGTCATGGGTTTCCGTCAATGCGGCTGGAGTTTTGCTTTCTTTCCGATGTCTTTAGGCTCTGACGCGCATTGTGTGCCTCCTGGTTATCCCCACCGTTGCAAATGGATTTATGGTTTGGATTTCCGCCATTACAAAAAGAAATATGCTTTAGCTTCCGATCCAAAATTTTTCTGCTTCCGACTTAAATCTTGACATTGTGGATGGCTAGATGCTTTGGCCATCCGTTGTTGCGGAAGAAAGAGTACTTTGAACCTTCCGATAAGTTTTGTCTTCGCCGTCCGATCTTTTAGTTTTTCCCCGCCATGCATATTTCCGTGGATGGATTAATGCTTTGTCCGTGCACCATTGCTGAAGGAAGATTTCTTTCAAATTCTGACCCAGAAGCGGTCCGCCATCCGATATGTATGACAAGGGCGGAAGTTTTGGTGCTTTGATCATCTGTCGTTGCGGAAGGGAGTTTGCTTCCATCCTCCGATTCGAAAGCGGGCCTATTTCTGATATGTTACCCGCCGTGTGAGTTCAACCATATATATGTGGAGTCGAGGGTTAGATTATTCTATTGTTTGTTTCCGACCCCCATGCTCTGTCGCCATCGTGATATTAAGTGCTCAAGCTTGTTTGACCCTATTGCTGGTAACTGCGTCCAGCTGGTAGTCGTGGAAGCCTGATCATCTTCGTCCTGCCATACACGCCAGTTACACATCAGTGCCAGGTAGGCCTCTATTCCTTTTCCCCGTTCCGTTGAGCGTTTGGTGTTTTTGTTTTCCACGGTTAGGTGTTGAGGATGTTTCTTTCCCCATGTTTGCATGTATAAATTGTGGTTCTTGGTGGAATAACTGTCTGTGGGGGGGGCACTTTGACTCACATAATAGTTTTCCCCATCGCTGTGGTTGTGTGAGCCTGCGTGCAGAGATTAAGGGGGTTTGGTGCGGACAGCCGTTACGTCGTCTGCACCAAACTTCCCTGTATGATAGTATTGTGGGTGGGAATAGGTTCGCCATGACTGTTTTCATTAGGTTTGGATGATTGGTCCCAACTGTTTGCTACCTACATCATTAGAGCCCAAGCCGTTTTACCTACACGGTCCCGTGCTGCCTAATTCGTGCTCAGAATCGAACCCGGGCTAGGGAAGAGGGTGTATCATGATGCATAATCATTGACCATAATTTTATGTAGGGGGTTTTTCTTTGCACGCCTTAGAAACTCACGTAGTGGTTCTATTTTCCCTCACAGTGATTTGATAATGGCACCCGCAGAGAGTGGAAGCTTCAGTCACATTAGTGTATATGTTTTTTTCCCCGATTATATTGGTAGATGTTATTGGTATTGAACAGCAGTAGCTTGGATGCATAATCTTACTGCATATAACTACTTTCAGTCATGCTAAGTTACTGAATACTGCACATTTGGTTGTAATAGTTCTATTGGTTAGGCCATTTCAGGGTATACATGCATACATTTGCTTCATTGTCTGATTGCTATCATGTTAAACATAGAAGAAATGGCACACTGCACATTGATGTATACAAGTTTGATTACTCTGCCAAAAGGGCTTAATATTACAATTTTATGGCAGGAAGAACTCACCATGTCAAAGAGACAAAAGAAGAAGGCCCCTGTGGTTGAAGAAGAGCCAGAAGTAGAAGTTGTAACTAAAACAAAATACATATACGAGGACACGAAGTGCATTTCTGGCATTGAACCTGAATACCAGTGGGGGGAAATCTATAGACTGATCACCTGAAGAGAGGTCTCTAACATGGGCTTAGAAGAAGAGTGCATATATGCTAACATAGAGAAGTCTTATCTTATGAAGGTCACCACCAGACCAGAGCTATTCCCCTACTCTAAAATAATTGGGTGGATCCTGCCTCGGGCAGATGTCACAACAATGACTCTGGAAGATGTTAACAAACAGGGCTATGTTGCATATAGCCCCAGATATGTAGCTCTGGCCTACCACTTGCCAGAAGCCGAAGTGTTCTTATCTGATGACTGTTTAAACAATATTAGAATCTACTTGGTAGAAACCATGAAAATGATGTTGTTGCAGGGAAAACATTACAAATACAGACCGACGGGTGATTATGATATAGCAAGCCTAAGCGTTCCCTATAGGTTTATAGATTTAATGCTGAACCAGATTTTTTGAAGAGCACATGGTAGATTTTTCAAACTGGAATGGATACCCATCATTTTTCATGTTACAACATAGGTAACAATTTTCAACTGGGCCAACCTTGTCTCAAACAGTCTTTCTGCTTGCTTGGCTTCAGCCTTGGGAGGAGAATCCCAAAAGAGATCAAAATTCTACATGAGTTCTATACTAATAGACTATATATTATGCAACCAACCTTTCCCTGGTCTCAGGTGCATCTGGGACAGGGAAAGAATGCCTGTCTATGCTGCTTACAAACCATTCTGGGCACATAAATATCACAGCCATTACAGAGAAGTCTGTGAACACTTTCTTATGCCTCTATACACACTCATTTTACTGAAGGAGTGTGATTGTATGTCGGAGGAGGCCATGGAAGTGATAGAGGAGTATGCAGACTACTACTTGACTGAAAATGGCATGTACTTCAGAATATTTGGAGGGTCGAGAGCACCTTCCCTGCTGCCCAAATACACAACTGATTATACTATCCACAAGGAGGGAGTCAGACAAGTGTTCATAGATGGAATAGGAAGTTTTCTGTTTGAACATAAGAAGACTGCGTACCCTCCTTTTCCCTTCAAGATGGGAAGCTACAGATTCACTAGGGTTAAACAAGCTGAGGAATTCAAAGAAGAACTAGAGAGATTCCATTTTGGTGAGATGCCCTACCATAGAAATGACTCCCAAGGTAAAGTGGTCGAGCATTGCAAGGAGAACGAGGTACATTTTGAGTATACCCACCATTTTGATAGGGAAGAATCCGTCTTCCGAAATTCCCCAAATATGACAGCCTTGAGAAGGAGATTCAAGAAGAAGATCACCACCAAAGGTGGAAAGGGAGAAGAGCAGTCTAAGGCTTAGGAAGAAGCAAAGAGAAGAAAAGAAGAGGCCCAAAGATTGGCACAAGAAGCTGCAGGATGGCTGCATTCAGAAGAAGAATAGAAAAGAAAAGTTTCCCAAGAAGCAGCTGAGAAATCCCAGGAAGCAGCTAAAGAAGCGGAAGAAGCAGCTAGGGAAGCAGCAGAAGAAGCAAAGAGGAATCTCTATGAGGAGCTACAAAAGCAGGAAGCAGAAAGGCTGAATCTGATAGAAACAGAGACAGAACAGTCAGCCACTAACATAGCTGGAGAGCAGACCCAGGATACAAAAAAACTAGAGGGGCAGGACCCCCAAGTGCCTACTGCCAGGACACCTATGGTCCCCACACTCAAGCTAGTTCCTTTTTTCCAAAAAAAGGGAGAAGAAATCCCTGATTTCAACACTGTTTTCTATGATCGGGCAATACAGAGGATAGTAAAGAGAACATAGAAGAAAGTTGAGGCAGGAAGTCTACCAGGAAAAATGATAACGGATATGGATTTTATGTTAGGAACATACCGAGATCCAAGATTCACCCTACGAGCCGGGGTTGCACTAATCAATTCCTTAGAAGATAACATGGACAAGGTGATGAATGACTTGGAGTTATCTAAGAAATCCTCTGCTCAATTGAAAGACACCTTGAGGAGAGAGAGAGAGAGAGGAAGGAAATAGGTTGAAGCAAAAGTATGAAGACATGTAGAGGGAGATGAAGGCTTCTGAGGCTGAATTGCAGCCCCTCCAGGTAGAGAGACAGGTTAGAGAAACTACCCAAGAATTCCTGGAGAAAGTACAGAAAGAATATCAAGAGATGAAGAAGGAGAAGGAGCAGCTGCTCCAAAAGGTTGAAGAGCTAGAAGAGCAACAAAATATTATCTTGTAGGCCACCAAGCTGCACTCCCAAGAGCAGGGAAAGAAACATCAAGAGTAGATTGCATCTCTAAGAACTGCTTTGGAGGAAGCAAGGGAGTAGCAGGTCAACCTCCAGCCATTCAAAGAGCATGTCTTGGCCCAGAAAGCTAAGATGTTGCAGCTACAGACTACTATAGAGGAGGAGAGGTGCAAAGTCCTGCAGGTAAATAGCCAGTTAGAGGAAATCCTGGACACCTCCTCTTACTTTGTGGATAGATCTCAGGACGTGCTTGAAGTCTTGATTGCCAGAATGGCGAGGCTACAAAATAACGAGGAACTTCCAGCAGAACTACCACCAAAGGACAAACAGGCCCTAAAATAGGATTATGACCTAGTGAAGTTCGCTATCAACACCAGTGAAGATTTCAAGAAGGCCGTCAAAAAGGCAAAAGGATTATGCACCGAGTTTTTTAGAAGACTTCTCATTACCTACAACCGGTGTCAGGTAGAGGCCGAGCAGAGCCTTGATGCTTTCCCAGATCACAACACCTTTGTGGAGCTGTTACAGAAGAGATACCAGGAGGAGGAAGCTAAAGTGCAGCATCTTAAAGCCCTAGATGAGCAGATCATGAGGAACAAAGTAGATCACTCAGCTCTTAGTGTGCATCTTTTAGATGACCAGCTTAGGTTGAGTGCAGCCAGGATTGAGGCTATAAAGAACCAGGATGAGAAGTTTGAGATAAATATTCAGTTTTTGGAGCCTTGCGCCTTTGAAGGCATTGCTGCTGAAGCTTCGGCATGGAAGAAGTTTCTAGACACCCAAGTGGGGCCCTCCTCGTAAAGGAGTGGTCACTTTTTTTATTTTGTAATAATTTTTACAAAACATTAGGGAAAAGTAAAATGATGGGAAATGAAGAGTTGGGAAGCCCAAAGGCTACTTTGGGCAGCCCAACCATCTCACCCTTTTTGTATAAATGTATAAAACTTAGAGGAAAAAGGGGCTTTTTCCCAGTTAGACTAAAAAGCAATATTGTAAGAAGAACTATTTCTCTTTGCAATAAAGGAATTTGGTTTGCCTGGTGGAGAAAGATTGGTGGAATTTCCAAATGTTATGCAATGGATGGCTGAAAGATGAACTATTTTGTTTTCCAGTTTTGGTCCATTAACCATGAGATCGTTCTAACTCTCTGAACCTATGTTCTTGTTTACATGATTTCTGATTTATTTCGTGGAATTACCACCATGAGTAATGTATGCTACTTATGAAACAATTAGCTATCTGATTGTTGGAATATCTTTAACTGTTCATGTGTTGTATGTAGGAATAATCAACTACCTATAATTTTTGTTTATAATGCATGAATAATACACATTACTCATAAGTAAATCACAATTTGGCTCCCCGGGGATAGGTAGATAGATAGCTAGATAGTTAGTTTACTTCATTACTGCATATGTGATCTAGATGCTCGTGAGCCCTAAGATGAGAGGCAAGAACCTGCGCATCATGTTGTGATAGCTCCTTGCATCCTTATCACCTTGCATGGTTAATTAGGCATATGAATCTCATACTTAAGTCAAAAATACAAAAAATCGATGGACCGGGCCGCAACCGGTAAAACCTTTGTTTTGTTACTTGACCTACGGTACCCGGACCGCAAACTAGATGGATTCCCTATACCAAACAGTCAACGGGATAGTTGGGAACGTTGACCGGGGAGAATCCCTTTCTATTGTTGCCTGCAAATTTCCAAGCCTCAATAGTTCTGGCGCTAGAAGGAGGGCCGCCAGTGCATGGCTGGTCGTGGAAACTTATTTTCCCAAGATTACCCAGGTATTTATAGGTTTTGATTTCCCTTGCATTATTCTTTACTCAAACTCTTGTTCTTATACCTCTACTCATGGCTGGAATTAACATAAATCAGCCCAACCCCTTACCAGCATGGAGAGCTAGATCCCCTTTGAACCTCACACCTCCTTTGCATAACCTTCCTCAAGCCTTTGACAAGCTATTGCCTAAGTTTGACCCCAAGGAAAGGACTGCTATAGATGACCACCTGCAAAGATTTTATCTAGCATTCGAAGGGCTAAGGGCTGGGGAGTATGAAGATGTGGTCTGTAGGCTGTTCCCACACACCCTGAAAGGAGCAGCAGCATCCTGGTATTTCGGTTTGCCTGCAAACTCTATTCCTGATTGGGACACCTTCAAAAGGGTTTTTAGAAGTAAATACACAGCCCAAAAAATACATGCCTCATTGATGAAAGGTCTTGGTTTGTTGAGAAAATAGAAGAATGAGAAGGTACATAGTTTCACTCAAAGATTTTCAATATACCCAAAGAACTTTTCTAAAGCTGACAAACCTTCAGACAAAGTCTTAATTGAGTATTATACCTTAGCCCTCGGACCTGAGTTAGCTATGTTCACCAAGATGAAATCCAAACCTACATTAGCAGAGACCTATGAAGAGGCAGAAAGGGTAGAAGCTGACAGGTAGAGTATAGAAGATTATCCTGATCTACCAGAAGAAAGAACTACAAACAGAAGAGCTTTATTGCTGTCTAAACCTAAAGAGGATCAATCACATGATTATCAGGGAATGATGAAAATGATGCAGAAATTATCTAACCGAATAATAGATTTGGAAAAAGAACGAGAAGCTCAGAAAACCTATAAACCCCATTACCAAAAAAGGGAGGATAACAACCAATGGCAAGTCCCTCCACCAAATTTGGCATCAATGAACATAACAGAAGTACGGGGGGACAATTTCTGTACATTTCACCAACAACCCCATTCTGAAAAGAAGTGTCCTCAATGGTTGAATTCACTAACATTGGTGATGAATAAGTTGTTGGACCCTAAATTGAATAAGGACAGTGGTAAGGAGGAAAAGACAAACCAGATCATGGAGAAACAAGATATTGATAACATGTTTTCATGGAATGGTGTCTCATTGTTTGATATTGAGGAGATTACTCCTAAATCTGAATGCACATCTACAATAATGAAGGACATGGGATTAACAATTGAAGACAATACCATAATTTCAAAGATAACAAATATGTGGGAGAATGTCAAGAGACAGGTAGAAGTGAAAGTTGAGGACGAAACACATAGAGCCAATACCCTCAACTAGGAGGCAGAGCCAATCACTGAGACTGTCGAACTTGTAGAAGAATAGATAGGTGTTAGTGAGGAAAACTCTAATGAAACCGAAGAGCTTGAAGAGGACATACCTACTCAGAACCAACCCGGAGAAGAAGACATAGAACCTGGTTGGGAAGAGAAAGATGATACCCCACCTTTTCTTTTGACCCTAGAAATGCTCAATCATAACGTGCATAATTGCTTAGTAGATTCTAGATCAGCGGTGAATGTTATGCCACTGGAGATTTGCAAAAAGATTAATGGACAGCCAGAGTCCACATTTTGTGAAGTAACGCAATTAGACAGCATAGGTGTCAAAGTAGTGGGAGAAATGAAAAATGTCCTCATTCGATTGTTTGCAAACAACAAGATTTGACAATTTATTGACATTACTGTGGCTGACACACCTAGTGGATATGGGCTTATTCTGAACAGAGATTGGTCTGTCAGGTTAAAAGGCTATTTTGCTTCAGATTGGTCTCATCTATTATTGCCTCTCAAAGGTACCCCAAATAAGATTAATATTTCAAGAGAGCCTTATATGAAGTATACGGTCACTAACCTAGGAGAGGGAAATGAATATGCTGATTCTGTCCTGGAAAGCTATCTGACTGAGCTTAAGTTAAGACATCTTACCTCAAGAAAGGCCAGTTCCATGACTGACACTCAGCTTGAGCTCCTTCAACTTCCTCAGGATGTAAGAGATGATTGTAGGATAGTAGACATGTGTTCAGTTTCAAAAACAACACATCTAGATCATGGTTAAACAGCTCATGTCTATAATTCATCCCACCCCTTAACTCCCCAGGATTAAAGTTTTCAGGAGCAGGAAAAAATTTTCTTTCCTTGTGTTTTTGTACATAAATAAATTGATTTGTTTTCTTTAATGATTGATACTTTGGGGTTGTTTTCTTTGATTACTTGATTTGATGTTGTTTTCTTTGACTGTTATGTTAGTATTTATTTTTGGTTTTGAATAAAGAGGCAAAATTTTGGGTGCAATGGAAACATTAGGGTTCTTAATTAACTAAAATCTTGAGCAAAGACTGTGCTTTCAAGTATAGAACGTATTCTAGTAGCAGTGTTCCTAACTGGCCATGCATTCATGAAAGTCTTGCTTAACCCCAGTAAATAACTCAGAAGTAAAAGAGGTCTGGAATACTATTTCGAGGCTCCATCCATTACACATCTTAAATGTCCAAGGGGGTGATAGCAAAAGACCCACAGGAAAGGAGCAGGGTAAACAGTATATCATATATAAATGATCCCATGCCATAATTTCAAAAAGGCTAAAAGGTATCAAGAGTCAAAACTCCTGAAAGAAACAAGACATATCAAAGCAAAGTATCAAAAGCATGAATTTCAAATTGCCAAAATTTCATCTCCGTCCGTGAGATGAAAAGCTAATTCTTCTCTCACACAAAAGGGCACTATGGGATAGAGGAGCCTGAATAAAAATTCAGAAAGAAAGGCAAATGGAGGACTCACAGGAAGTAAAGTTCAAATGGCACAAAAGTGCAATTGGCATGGGAATGAGGAACAAAAAGATAATGTTGTTTGCTATCTGTTACAATCCTATGGTGTCCAAGCCTGAAACTACCTAAGGACGGGTAAAATAAACCTCATTTATTAGGCCTTAAAAGAGTTATTCAGACTTGTAGTATTTCTGATGTTACCCTTTCCCAAACAATGGAATACTTCTCAGTGATTTAAATGCATAGGTTGGCCATCCTAGGGATACAAGCATCTAGAATATTTCAACTTTATTTAAACAGTCTTGCACTGGGAAGGAGTTAATTCAGAGATCTGGGGTTCACCAGGTAGTCGCCAATTGTTGCAGCTGCAACAAATTCCAAAAATTCCAAAAAATTTTAGGACCCTCCTTTGCTTGAATTAGTTTATTTTCTTTCAGTTGGTCGAATAATGATTTCTCAGAATGATTGAATTTATTTACCACTTGTTTGATTATCCTTTTTATGCTTGAATCAATCTAATGTTTGAGCAGACTTTATCACTGCCTTTGGACGCATTTGAAGCATGCCTGAATCAAAAGTTATTTGGTTTGGTTTTTCGCCGTTGCGGATGGATCTGTGGTTTGGTCTTCCACCGTTGCGGATGGATAATTGGTTTTGTCTTTGATTTTCCTTTCGATCTTTTGGTTTACGTTGGAAGGATTTTTCCTTTCTTTCTTCGCCGTTGCGGACGGCAAACCATTTTCACTCTCAATCATTGCTTAATTGTTTCATTTCTAACTCGGCTGAATTTTGGTTTTGCATCGGAACTTTTATCGTTTCTTTCTTCCACTATTGTGGAAGGAAAACTGCTTCCTCTTTTGATCAGTCCTTTAATGTTCTTTAAGTCATGGGTTTCCACCATTGCGGCTGGAGTTCTGCTTTCGTTCCGATGTCTTTAGGCTCCGACGCGCATTGTGTGCCTCCCGGTTATCCCCGCCGTTGCGGATGGATTTATGGTTTGGCTTTCTGTCATTACGGAAAGAAATACGCTTCAGCTTCTGATCCAAAAGTTTTTTGCTTCCGACTTAAATCCCAACGTTGCGGATGGCTAGACGCTTTGGCCGTTCGCTGTTGCGGAAGAAAGAGTACTTTGAACCTTCTGATAAGTTTTGTCTCTGCTGTTCGATCTTTTAGTTTTTCCCTGCCATGCATATTTCTGTGGATGGATTAACGCTTTGTCCGTCCACCATTGCGGAAAGAAGTTTGCTTTCAAATTTCGACCTAGAAGCGGTCCGCCATCCGATATGTATGACAAGGGCGGAAGGTTTGGTGCTTTGATCATCCGCCGTTGTGGAAGGGAGTTTTCTTCCATCCTCCGATTCGAAAGCGGCCCACTTTCCGATATGTTACCCGCCGCGTGAGTTCAACCATATATATGCATGGTTGAGGGTTAGATTATTCTATTGCTTGTTTCCGACCGCCATGCACTGTCGCCATCGTGCTGTTAAGTGCTCGAGCTTGTTTGACCCTTTTGCTGGTACCCGTGTCTAGTTGGCAGCCATGGAAGCCTGACCGTCTTTGTCCCGCCATACACATCAGTTACACATCAGTGCCAGGTAGGCCTCTATTGCTTTTCCCCATTCCATTGAGTGTTTGGTGTTTTTGTTTTCCGTGGTTAGGTGTTGAGGCTGTTTCTTTCCCCATGTTTGCATGTATAAATTGTGGTTCTTGGTGGAATAACTATCCATGGGGGGGGAAATTTGACCCGCATAATAGTTTTCCCCATCGTCATGGTTGTGTGAGCCTGCGCGTAGAGATTGAGGGGGTTTGGTACGGATGGCCGTTGCGTCGTTTGCACCAAACCGCCCTGTATGATAGTATTGTGGGTGGGAATAGGTTCTCCGTGACCATTTTCATTAGGTTTGGATGATTGGTCCCGACTGTATGCTACCTACATGATTAGAGCCCTAGTAATTTTTCCTACACAGTCCCGCGCTACCTAATTTGTGCTCAAAATTGAACCCGGGCTGGGGAAGAGGGTGTATCATGATGCATAATCATTGACCGTAGTTTTACGTAGGGGGTTTTTCTTTGCACACCTTAGAAACTCACGTAGTTTTACGTAGGGGGTTTTTCCCTTGCAGTGATTTGATAATGGCACCTGTTGAGAGTGGAAGCTTCAGTCACATTAGTGTATATGTTTTTTCGCTTGGTTATATTGGTAGATGTTATTGGTATTGAACAGCAGTAGCTTGCATGCATAATCTTACTGCATATAACTATTTTCAGTCATGCTAAGTTACTGAATACTGCACATTTGATTGTAATAGTTCTGTTGGTTAAGCCATTTTAGGGTATACATGCATACATTTGCTTCATTGTCTGATTGCTATCATGTTAAACATAGAAGAAATGGCACACTGCACATTGATGTATACAAGTTTGATTACTCAGCCAAAAGGGTTTAATATTACAATTTTATGGCAGGAAGAACTCACCATGTCAAAGAGACAAAGGAAGAAGGCCCCTGTGGTCGAAGAAGAGCCAGAAGTAGAAGTTGTAACTAAGACAGAATACATATACGAGGACACGAAGTGCATTTCTGGCATTGAACCTGAATACCAGTGGGGGGAAATCTATAGACTGATCACCCAAAGAGAGGTCCTTGACATGGGCTTAGAAGAAGAGTCCATATATGCCAACATAGAGAAGTCATCTCTTATGAAGGTCACCACCAGACCAGTGCTATTCCCCTGCTCTGAAATAATTGGGTGGATCCTGCCTCGGGCAGATGTCACAACAATGATTCTGGAAGATGTTAACAAACAGGGCTATGTTGCATACATCCCCGGATATGTAGCTCTGGCCTACCACTTGCCAGAAGCCCAAGTGTTCTTATCTGACGACTGGTTAAACAATATTAGAATGGACTTGGTAGAAACCATGAAAAGGATGTTGTTGTAGGGAAAAAATTACAGATACAGACCGATGGGTGATTATGATACAGGAAGCCTAAGGGTGCCCTATAGGTTTATAGCTTTAATGCTGAACCGGATTTTTGGAAGAGCACATGGTAGATTTTTCAAATTGGAATGGATACCCATCATTTTTCATGTTGCAACCCAGGGAACAATTTTCAACTGCGACAACCTTGTCTCAAGCAGTCTTTCTGCTTGCTTGGCTTCAGCCTTGGGAGGATAATCCCAGAAGAGATCGGAATTCTACATGAGTTCTATACTTATAAACTGTATATTATGCAACCAACCTTTCCCTGGTCTCAGGTGCATCTGGGACAGGGAAAGAATGCCTGTCTATGCTGCTTACAAACCATTGTGGGCACATAAATATCACAGCCATTACAGAGAAGTCTGTGAACACTTCCTTATGCCTATATACACACTCATTTTCCTGAAGGAGTGTGATTGTATGTTAGAGGAGGCCATGCAAGCGATAGAGGAGTATGCATACTACTACTTGATTGAAAATGGCTTGTACTTCATAATGTTTGGAGGGTTGAGAGCACCTTCCTTGTTGCCCAAATACACAACTGATTATATTATCCACAAGGAGGTAGTCAGACAAGTGTTCATAGATGGAATAGGCAGTTTTCTGTTTGAACATAAGAAGACTGCATACCCTCCTTTGCCCTTCAAGCTGGGAAGCTACAGATTCACTAGGGTGAAACAAGCTGAGGAATTCATAGAAGAACTAGAGAGATTCCATTTTGGTGAGATGCCCTACCACAGAAACAACTCCCAAGGTAAAGTGGCCAAGCATTGCAAGGAGAACAAGGTACATTTTGAGTATACCCACCATTTTGATAGGGAAGAATCCGTCTTCTGAAATGCCCCAAATATGACAGCCTTGAGAAGGAGATTCAAGAAGAAGATCACCACCAAAGGTGGAAAGGGAGAAGAATAGGCTAAGGCTGAGGAAGAAGCAAAGAGAAGAAAAGAAGAGGCCCAAATATTGGCACAAGAAGCTGCAGGATGGCTGCATTCAGAAGAAGAAGAGAAAAGAAAAGATGCCCAAGAAGCAGTTGAGAAATCCCAGGAAGCAGCTAAAGAAGCAGAAGAAGCAGCTAGGGAAGCAGCAGAAGAAGCAAAGAGGAAGCTCGATGAGGAGCTACAAAAGCAGGAAGCAGAAAGGCTGAAGCTGACACAAACAGAGATAGAACAGTCAGACACTGACACAGCTAGAGGGAAGGATCCCCAAGTGCCTACTGCCAGCACACCTATGGTCCCCACACTCAAGCTAGTTCCTTTTGTCCAGAAAAAGGGAGAAGAAATCCCTGATTTCAACACTGTTTTCTATGATCGGGCAACAAAGAGGATAGTAAAGAGAATAGAGAAGAAATTTGAGGCAGGAAGTCTACCAGGAAAAATGATAACGGATACGGCTGTTATGTTAGGAACAGACCGAGATCTAAGATTCACCCTAAGAGCCGGGGTTGCACTAATTAGCGCCTCAGAAGATAACATGGACAAGGTGATGACTGACTTGGAGTTATCTAAGAAATCCTGTGCTCAGTTGAAAGACACCTTGAGGAGAGAGAGAGAGAGGAAGGCAATAGGTTGAAGAGAAAGTATGAAGACATGTAGAGGGAGATGAAGGATTCTGAGGCTGAATTGCAGGCCCTCTAGGTAGAGAGACAGGTTAGAGAAACTACCCAAGAATTCCTAGAGAAAGTACATAAATAATATCAAGAGCTGAAGAAGGAGAAGGAGCAGCTGCTGCAAAAGGTTGAAGAGCTAGAAGAGCAACAAAAGATTATCTTGCAGGCCCGCGAGCTGCACTCCCAAGAGTAGGGAAAGAAACATCAAGAGCAGATTTCCTCTCTAACAACTGCTTTGGAGGAAGCAAGGGAGCAGTAGGTCAACCTCCAGCCATTCAAAGAGCATGTCTTGGCCCAGAAAGCTAAGATGCTACAGCTACAGACTGCTATAGAGGAGGAGAGGTGCAAAGTCCTGCAGGTAAATAGCTGCTTAGAGGAAATGCTGGACACCTCCTCTTACTTCATGGATAGATCTCAAGACGTGCTTGAAGTCTTGACTGCTAGAATGGCGAGGCTAGAAAACAACAAAGAACTTCTAGAAGAACTACCGCCAAAGGACAAACAGGCCCTAAAACAGGATTATGACCTAGTGGAGTTCGCTATCAACATTGCTGAAGATTTCAAGAAGGCTGTCAAAAAGAAAAAAGGATTATGCATCGAGTTTTTCAGAAGAATTCTCATTACCTACAACCGGTGTTAGGTAGAGGCTGAGCAGAGGCTTGATTATTTCCCAGATCACAACGCCTTTGTGGAACTGTTACAGAAGAGATACCAGGAGGAGGAAGCTAAAGTGAAACATCTTAAAGCCCTGGATGAGCAGATCATGGGAATGAAGTAGATCACTCACCAGTATCAATACTCGCGTACACATCAATTTGACATTAAAAATAATAAAAAATGATTAATTGAGATTTGTTGAGCCCTAATCATTAACTATCTCAACTGTCTCAACCTCCTCAACCTTCGAAACTGCTCTATTTCCCAAAGTATAAATAGAGGCCTTGGGGAGGGCATTAATTAATCATACTTGGAGAGAAAAGTTATGCTGGTGGTATATCTTCATAATTATTTGGAACAACAAAACTCAGAATCCTTTGGTTGCAGAGGATTCCTTGTTTCAGGCATTAGGTTGGACAGTTATCTCATTCACTATTGTTAATAAAGAGAATCCTTCTTCCAACTTTGTGTTGAGTCTCTTTCATGTAACATGGTTTGATGAATATTTATGACTAAGCACTCTATATATTGTTTATCTAACTTGTCATATATACATGTATAAGATTGTACTTGGAGGATTTTCTCTTTGCAGGAGAAGGAGGTGCATCCCTGAAATCTTTGGAGAGGAGCAGAGTGGGAGAAGAGAAAGCTTGGATCAACCATCGTTAATCAGGTGAGTTCAACATTTCTTCCTATTCCTTTTCTGTAATTTAAAGATGATTGCCTGCAAGTTTTAAGAGTAATTTGGTAACCCCAGACCCTCGGTTACAAGGGTGTTTATTCCTGAACAACAGAAGTGGCGACTCCACTGGGGAGCCCAGACTACTGTGGGTTATTTCTGTTGTCCATTACCCAGTCTTTGCCTTGATTGTGTGTGTGGTATCCTGTCTTGGTCCATGCTTAGGGTTGTGTTTGAAGACCTTGAAATTTTTTCTTTTTATTAGAAAATTTTGTACCTGTATGTGGGTTTCTCTTACATACAGTCACGTACAGAGAATTGCGTACGCGGGTTGCTCTATAGGATAGTCGCGTATAGTACACAAGTTGCCCTTGTACACAGTTGTGTACAAGTCTGAGTATTGAAATTTTTGGGCTAGGGTTTGCTTGTCCATGTCCCTTTATAAAGTTTGTTTTCTTGTTGGTCTTCCTTATAAGCATTGCACTGTGAGTTTGATGACCTTGTTGGCCACACCTTGTGCTTTCTTGTAAAGCCCTTGAGTTCCTTTTGTTTGGATTGTCTTTCTGTCAGCAACTTGACGTGGATTTTCCTGTTTGGGTTATAGGTTCAAGTGTTGGCTGTCTGAATCAGTGATCAGGGTTCCAGACACTGTACATCCCTTGCTATTTTCGGATAGTATTTGGTTCATCACTTGTCTTTGTTTGAACTCAGTGATTTCCTTTCATTATGCCCACCTAAGTTAGGGTTTCAAGTATTCCTTAGGTGGTTGATCCTTGGTCTTGTTAATCTATTTACTTCACTTTGCTTACCTTATACAATTATTTTAATTCAAGCATACTCAAGTTTTGTGCATTTATGTGCATAGTAGTCTTTGAGCATTTTAAAAAGTGAAAAGAAAACATTTGGAAGCTTTTGCATTTGTTTTGCATAGAGTAGTTTTATTTTCAATTTTTAAAATATAATCTCAAAAAAATGCAAAAATATAGTCTTAGTGTTCTCTTTATCATTGCATTTTCATCAATTTGCATTTACAAAAAAGAAAAAAAGGAAGATTTTTTTAGTATTGATAGTTTTTCTTTGGAAATATACACCATTGATTTTACATTTCTTATCGAGTCAAAAAACATCATAGTCTTTCACTCCACTTGCCTTCTGAGTAAACAATAGCCCTTAAAATGAACACAATAATTAAAATCTATTAGTAAATTTTATTTTTTAGGGACATACACCTACTAGCTTAGGCTAGACTTGTGGGATAGGAATGTAAAATTCCCATAAGTATTTAAATGTAGACATAGTGGGCCATTCGATAGGTAAATCCTTCTCTTTATCGGTAGTATCTGGGAAGCTCCTCTCAAACGAGAGTCAAGCAGGAGGCCGCGTGGAGGCATTGGACTAAGGAGATAACCCTTTGATTCGTTGTAGAAACGTAAATCAGGACTTTTACGCATCTGGGGATTCTATCCTAGACAAAGTTTCAGGCTTAGCTACCCTACCCATGTGTACGATTCAGGATTGCGATTGTCCCCCCAATCTGTCGGTATAGTTAAGGTAGCCTCTAGTCTCTTGACATCTAGGGCTCATATCTAGGTAAACCAGAAGGCTATTTCTAGTTCACCTTGGACAGAATTGGAAGGTAACCCTTGCTAAAAGTGTAGGAGGGTGGTAACCTCTTCAAGGATGCCAAGTAACTTTTCTTCATCTTTCTTCGAGAAAGTATATATTTTACCCTTGCTGACTGTTGAGACTATAGGAATTTTCGTAGTGATTGCTCTGTGGTTTGTCTGTGTTTAGCCGACCTTAGGGTTGAATTGTCAAATTTACATTCATGGAGGACCAACCTATTAAAAGGTCGGAAAGGTTGCAAAACCTTCCTCCTCTCATCACATTGGAACCTCCACCTCCACCTCAAAGGCGGAGATTAGACATAGACGATTCATTTGAACCGATAGGAGTAACTGAAGTTTTGGGTGAACTAGAACTTAGGGCTAACCGTTTTCATTTTAATATAGTTGAGATTGAAGACTTGCAGGCTGATGAGTTTGCAAGGAATTTTAACACTCCCTTGACTGACTTAAATGATCCTGTGATCGTCTAGGTTCGTCCTTTTGATCAACCCATGTTTGGTGTCCCTGTGGGAAGGATTATGTCTACTACATGAGAAAGCTCTTTTTTTTTCCACCTCGGCCACTCAAACTAAAGGGGTACTACCTCCCCCGGTAGGTTCCCCTAGATCTAGTATACCTACCATGCCCCTAACTCTAGCGATCCGAGTGGTTCAACTGCCAGTTCTCACAAGCCTAGCAGGTGCTTCTGGTGGCATGGTTACTGGGATTCCTAGTATACCTACTGTTGCTTCCTCCTTTGCACACACTACTCAGAGCGATCCGGTAGGATCCTCGGCTTTTGTCCATGGATTTCCTTGGAATGGGGGGAAGATTCCCCCATCCACTCCATACATAGTCCCATCACCCTCTTATGTAGGAGTGCATTTTGGAAGCACTAACTCGTATAGGCAAGGTTTTCAAAATTTGTTCTCGGCCCCGTTCAAGAGCTCTCCCTTTTCGTTGTTTAGCGGAGGGATACCTGCTCCTATTTTTCAAACCCCAGTTTCGACTGGGACAGCCCGAACCTCTTATACTACACCTCCCACCCATAATGTTGTGGCTTACAGATGGACTCCATTTCAAAGTAATCCATGCACTTTGTAACCGGCGGCAGGGGGAAACCCCACCTTTATGTATGGGAATTTGGGGGTAAGTCCCTCTAATACCCAGACTGGCACTTTTAGTGCTTTGGTGTGACCCAATCTTCCTTTCCTGGCAATGTTAAACTTGCCAGATTTGTCTAAATTGATGAACAACCCGGTGAGGCATGACCCCTCATGGCCAGCTGTCCCCACCAAATTTCCATCGAACATCCCTAAATTCGAGGGAAAAATTGGTGAATATCCTGAAGCTCATGCCACCACATTTCATTTATGGTGTTCTTCTAATTCACTGAATGAAGATTCAATTAGGTTTAGGTTGTTCCAAAGAACCTTAACGAGTACTGCAGCAAAATGGTACATTGAGTTGCCTTCTGTTGCATTTAGTATTTTTTGGTACTTGGCTAGTGCTTTCCTTCATTAGAGGAAATTTCAACTTAAAATGGGCCTTTTAACTTAAAATCAAATTCCATGTCATCATGTGTTAGCCAATGAAATTGCTTTAAATTTGAAATACCGTATATGTCTTAAACACTTTTTTAATATAAATTTTGGGATAGGTATCATAAAAAAGACTACTTTTTTTGTTTGTATTTTCGACATATCTCCCCGTGTTGTTACTCAAACTTCGATCGGGAGAGCTCGTTGGATGCAGAATTAAATTTTGCATCCAACGAGTACCCACTTGGCATACTTTTGATAGATCCCACTACCCAAAAAACAAGAAATACCTGGAAAAAATGTGATGATGATGTCATCATCATCATCACAATTTTTCCAGGTATTTTTTGTTTTTTGGGTAGCGGGGTCCATCAAAAGTATGCCGAGTGGGTACTCGTTGGATGCATAATTTAATTCTGCATCCAACGAGCTCTCTTGATCGAAATTTGAGTAAAAACATGGGGAGATATGTCGAAAATAAAAAATAAAAAATAGTTTTTTTCTTTTCTTCCTTCAAAATTATTAAATATTATTTTATTATTTTAACTATTATTTTATTAATTTTTTTAGGAGGCCCATTTTGTGGTGAAATTTCCTCTAATGAGCCAGTTTTAGCTTCTGGTCCGATACAATTTCGGAATGGACTTGTTATCTACTTTCAAGCAGAACAAGGCTACCCACATCTCGGATCATATCCAAGAGTGGAGGAGGCGAAAGAGCCGTATTAAATCCACTATTCCTCCTGAGTTCTTACTAGAGTGGTTCCTTAAATCCCTATTGCCTTATATATATAAGGACATATCCACATCAGGAGTGACGAATGAAGAAGACGCCATTCTCAGGGAACAGCAACTGGATTTGATTTATTGTCAATCTAGGATCTTATATGAGATTATCCCTGAGGCACCAAGGCCTAACCACGATGCAGAGAAACCTAAGACTAGACCTCATGCTGATGGTTTGGTTGGGTCCGTAAAATCTCCCATTGTAGAATCTTTGGTCAAACAACTCCATCAGCTGTCCATCAAACATTCTAGCAAAGGCAAATGCTGTCCAGCAAAAGCTGCCCCCTCACCCCAAAATGCAAATGTTTTTGCATAGAACTCTCATAAGGGAAATCAGCAGCCTAGTGGGAAAAATAAGACAGGGAAGAAAGGGGAGGGAAATCAAAACAATAAGAAACCCACAATAGTGATGATGGGGGCAAGAAAGAAAAGAAAAAGGTGGAATTCCCATGTAAGTTGTGCCATGAGGATCACATCACTCACCTTTGTCCCCTTATGGAACAAGCCCAGAAGCTGCTAAAAGCTCAACAACCGGTTGTCCTGAAGAATCCTTTTCCCCAAGGTCAGAACTCAGCTTCAGCTTCTAATGTATCAGGGGGCACTCCAGGTACCCCTAATCCCAATTATATCAACATGGTTCGATCTTCGACTTTGCTACAAACTAGGAACAAAAACTATGAAAAAGAGACTTCTGAGAAGGGTAAGTCTATAGGTGAAACTTCTAACCCTCTCACGATCGAGAAGCCTGTTAAAAATATGCCTAAGATACCGAAAGGTGTCTTTAAGAAGACCTTGCATAACCCTAATGCTAGGGCTACTTGAAAATACTCAGTGGTTGAATACTTATCCCAAACCCCCTGTGCAATGTTAGCTTTAGAGGTGGTACAGATTTGTCCCGCCCAGCGGGATGCACTCTTAGTAGCCTTAGGTAGCATGGACTCGTCGAGTCTCATGGTGAAATTTCACTTGTCTGATGTTAAAATTCGTTTACCTTACCCTGTAGCCTTATCAATAGATGTCATCCATGGTGGAAAGACCATTGGAAGGGTATTTTTTGACGAGGGTGCTTCTACATGTGTTATGTCCTTGTCTTGTTAGAAAGCTCTTGGATCCCCAGAGTCGGTTTCGTCAAAGACCCCACTTACTTCTTTCTACAAAAGGTCATTCCGTCCACATGGTATCCTACCAGCTTTTGAAATTAAACTGGTAGGGAAAGTGGTTTTTGTTGAGGTAGAGGTGATTAATGCACCCTTAGATTATAACCTGCTTTTGGGAAGAAGTTGGACTTATGCCATGTCTGCTATTGCATCAACCGTATTTTGGGTGGTAGTGTTTCCACATGAAGGGAAGTTGGTTACTATTGACCTACTCAATTTTACCTGGAAAGGCTGCATGGAGTCTAATGAGTCCACTGTGCCATTGGTTGATCAGGTGAAACCTGTTACTAAGAGCTTGGGGGATAGAATATACGCATCATTGATGGGCACATTTGATCTTCCAGCCCTGATTAACTATATAGGTTCTACTAGTGTGGGGAAGTCCATAGCCACAGTTGTTGATAGGACTGATCCTTGGGTTCTCCCTTCCCCCCGTGAACCGGAAGTGCCCTTATTGCTAGTGGAAGTGGCTTACCAAGATATCACTCAAACCACTATTGATCCCATTCTAGACCCTCTCATAGTATCAAAGGACCTGGAAGAAGTCTATTTTCCTTCTTGGGCAGAAAACTCTTCGCATTCTATGGACTATTTAGATATGGTTTTACCTTCTAATGAATCCATTCTGGAAGCTATGTGTGGGCATGATAAGATCTGTGAAGATCTTCATCATCGATCCTATTTTCTTCTAGAACTAAGCAAGATAGAAAATCAAGAGTTTCATATGAGACTGTCAGATGATGTTGATAAACCCATCAATCCCTTACCAAGGGAAGTAATATTTGCTAAGGGGAATATGGAAAATATTTCCACTACTATCCCTATCAATATCTCTGTAAACCCATATGTCATGGAAAATATACATATCGGTGCAAACTGCTCTTCTGAGGAGATTGCAATCTATACGTCCTTGTTCAAGGAGTTCCGCGACATCTTTGCCTGGTCATATGAGGATATGCTAGGCATTAATCCATCGATAGTTGAGAATGAGATCTAAACATACCCTGATGCTAAACATGTCCGGAAAAAGTTAAGACCTGTTAACCTGCATAAAGTGGCGGATGTGAAGGATGAATTTGAAAAACTATTGAAAGCTGGTTTTATTTATCCCATAGTTCTGACGGAATGGGTATCCAACCCTGTTCCTATTGATAGGAAGCAAGGGACCATACTCGTTTGTACTAACTTTTGAGATTTGAATAAATCCCATCCTAAGGAAAACTATCCCACGCAATTTATAGACCAAATTATAGATGGTTGTGAGGGGAGTGAGGTGTTCTCGTTTATGGATGGTTTCTCCGAATACAATCAAATTCAAATAAAACCGGAATACCAACATAAAACTGCTTTCATTTTTCCTTGGGGTACCTTCATGTACAAAAAAATGCCCTTTGGATTGAAAAATGCTGGGACAACCTTTCAACAGGAAATGAACTTTTCCTTCCATGATATCAAAGCCATTGTGGAACCTTACCTTGATGATCTGCCTACGCATTCTCATAAAAGAATCGATCATCCAGATCACTTGCGTCTAATATTTGAACGATGCAGATACTATAAGATCTACTTGAATCCCCACAAGTGCATCTTCTATTTCAAGTTAGGGAGACTACTCAGATTCATTATCTCTAATAAAGGCATTCAGGTGGATCCATTAAAAGTAGAGGCCATTGTAAATCTGCCTGATCCTCGTTCTATCAGGAAACTTTAGAGCTTGCAGGGGAAATCCAACTTTCTTCGATGTTTCATTGTAAACTATGCCATGATTACCAAGGGTTTCATGCGCCTGTTAAAACAGGAAACCCCATTTGTATGGGATGAAACTGCACAAATCGCTTTTGAGGCATTGAAAAAAACTTTGTTGTCGACACCTTTACTGCATCCACGAGATTACTCTAGGGATTTTATATTGTATTTGGCTAGTTCTGAGTCGACCATTGGGGTAGTCCTGGTCCAGGAGAACGATAAGCTCCAGGAGCATGTCATTTACTATCTTAGCCATGCTTTAGCTAGGCTTGAACTCAGGTACTCCCATGTCGAGAAATTGGCCTTAGTAGTTGTTTATGTTGTTCAAAGGTTACGTCACTACGTTTTACTGAGGACTACAACAATAGTGGCAGATGTTAATCCTTTTCAGTACGTTTTGTCCCAACAGATTGTTGGAGGAAAACTCGACAAATGGATAGTTATTCTCCAAGAGTTTGACTTGGATTTTGAGTCCGCCAAGTCTAAAAAATCCTTAGTTTTTTATGAGCTTATAGCAGAATTTCCAATAGAAGAATATGTAGTCATAGAAGAAGACTCATTCCCAGATGATCATATCTCTTGATATCCACCTCTGACCCCTGGTATGGAGATATACTTATCTATCTCCAGACTTTGAAGTATCCTGCAGCTTTCTCGCAGGAAGAACGACGTAAACTACGCCTTCATGCCAAGAACTACCTCATCATAGGAGATACTTTATATCGAAGGGCGGTAGATTCTATTTTGCGTCCATGTCTTACCCATGAGGAAGCTGATATTGTCTTGAATGATTCCCATAGTGGAGCATGTGGGGGTCATTTATCTTGGTTAGCAATGGCCCAGAAGATACTACATGCCGGTTATTTATGGCCCACGATCTTTAAGGATTGTGTGGAAGCCATGAATCACTGTCATCCTTGTCAGCTTTACACCAAAAAAATGTGTTCACATCCTGCTCCTTTATTTCTTATTGTCTCGGTGGGCCCCTTCATGAAGTGGGGGATTAATTACATGACTTGCAACCTAGCCTCGGTTGGGGGGCACAAATATATCATTGTCGCTGTGGACTATTTTACTAAATGGGAAGAGGAAATGCCCACCTTTAAAGACGATGGGGAAACTGCAGCTTTATTCATGTTCAATCATATTATAGCATGGTTTGGTATACCCAAGGTGATTGTCACTGACCATGGCAGTCATTTTAAAAATAACATGATGACGAAACTGACCATAATGCTTGGATTCAGACAAGAGCATTCGGCTTTGTACTATCCTCAAGCAAATGGTTAGGTTGAGGCTATTAATAAAACTTTGAAGACTATCCTCGAATGTACTATTGATGCAACCCATTCTAATTGGCATATCATTCTATACCCTGCTCTTTGGGCATACTGAACTAATGTAAAAACTGCTACGGGTTTCTCTCCCTTCCAACTCGTTCATGGAGTGGAAGCTGTTACCTATTCATGTTCTACCAGATACAACAGAGCTTGAAGAACTTCTAGTACATTTAGAACACCTTGATGAGTAGTGTAGAGATGCGATGGCAACAAATCAAACTCACAAAATAGGGTCAAAAGCCAATATGATAAATCATTCAAGCCTCAAATTTTCTCTGAGGGGGAACTTGTTTTTCTCTGGGACCAAGAACAAGAACCCCTGGGGGCAAGAAAATTCAAGTCCATGTGGTTGGGGCCTTATGTCATGTCAAAATTCTTAAAGAAGGGTGTATATGAGTTAATTGATTTTTATGGGAATAAGCTACCTGAGCCTAGAAATGGGCTCTACCTAAAGAAGTACTATGCTTAGGCTTAGAACTTTTTCTTGTATTTTATTGTATGTATTTTTATGTACACTAGCTCATCGGTTTGTATTTTTTATACCATCTACTAGTTGTTTCAGATGTCTTCCAAGAGGTTCATAGGTTTTGCTGATGGCGCCAGTCACCACACTTGTAATCTTGCTTTAGTGGCATCGATCATTTATTCTCCCTTAGGACAGTTAGTTTCCTCAGGAGGCGCTTGATTAGGTCCTACTTCTAATAATGTTGCTGAGTATAGGGATGCAATTGAGCTTCTATGGGTTTCTTTGTCACATGGTATCACTCAGCTGGAAGTCCGACTGGACTCTCAACTGGTGGTTTCCCAGCTCAATCGAGCTTATCAGGTGCATAACCCTATTTTATTGCGTCATTTCATGCAAGTTAGATTATTGGAAAGAAATTTTGAATTCATTACATTCAATCACATTCCAAGAAATCAGAATTCATTGATGGATGCATATGCTAATTACACCTTGGATTGGTATTTAACACATATTTCATAAAATATTCAGCATACACATAAAAAAAAATTTGTAAATAAACCAACAATATATGTGTGTGTGTGTGTGTATGTGTGTGAATATCTGTCAATAGATAGGATGAGTCTCTAATCCTCAGATCCATTCATAACTATATAATATACAAAATATGGATCATAGTCCATCAAATTCCCTAGATCTAAGCCGGACCACCTTGAAACCCCCGGTCTCCCTATACCCTAGCTTATTCAGCCTCCTCGACTTCAGCATCCTCAATAGCATCTATGTATACTAAAACTGATTTGGCCACCCACCTCAAAAGGCGTATCCAAATAGGTGGTACTCCAACCATGAACTCCTGCATGATGGTTGGGATGTGCTTAATCCACAAGGTGGGTACTCTCTGGGTAAGCATGGCTAGCTTCCCCTCGAAAATCTTAATAAGCCCCTGGTCTTCACCTACGACAGGATGCACATACATGCGTGGATGCCCGTCAGAGTGGACTAGTCCAATATCTGCATTTTGACATGTTTATAGGATTAGAACTCTTATACATATGTATATATCCCTATTTTAAAATGCATAAAAATTTTAAAACTTGAAAATAAAAAATTACCTAGCTCTCCCCATGCTCCTCCTTGAGGGAGGACAAGGTCTGGGTCACCATAGAAATCCATCCCAGCATATGGAAAATACTCCAGTGTTGGCAGTTGCTGCTCCCACTGAAAGTAGAAGTCATCATCATATACACTCTGCATTGAGCCACCTCCTCCCTGGCAAAGGAAGATATCTCCCCTTCTACTCATCCTAGGCTGACGAGGAGAACGAATTGATAGGGGTACTACAGGGATCAACCCCAGCACTCTCTCTTGAAGAAGGCTACTAGAATGCTAGAATATCCAAATTTCTTCCTCCTTCCTCTCTTGCAGTCAAAGATCTATTTTCTCAAAATCGGGATCACTCCCGAGCACCAATCATATAAATCCCCCTTTATGCAAGCCATTGCCAACCTCATCTGGTTCCATGTAGCAAGATGAAGAGAAGATGATCCCATAACCCTCACTATGGTACTTGTCAATACCTGTAGAGGAAGATCACGTATGAGTACAATAGGGATGCAACTCCCTCTCTTTTGGCTACTTGGTGTGTAGTATATGTCAATGTAGTTTTGGACACTTAGAGGGTCACTGCCTCTATCGGTGCCCTCCAAGTTGACTATAGCTCCTTGTTGTGACAGAGCAGCAATGAAATAGATATCCTCTGAAGTAATCTCCAAGGACTCACCTTGAAGGTCAAACATGCCCAAATCATGATCCCAATAATTTATCATGAACTCTAGCAGGCAGACATTGGCCCGCATAGGTGATGTGCAAAATAACTTTAACAAACCACTTGAACATAAAACATTCATAGTGGGGGCATCTTGGAGTGCTTCTTGATCCATATCCTCATGCTCACGCTCCCTCCACTCAAGCACCATCTTCAAACCTAGTAAAACAACCATGGAAAACCTTTAGTTTCATGTAAAAATTCATAATTTTGACCCTACGTATTTCTATTCCCCTTAACGCGGCGTACGCGACTGTCTAGTTAGGCATGTCACATATTGTACGCGACTATCCTTTGAGAAAATTGTGTACAGAATGTGTGTACATGAGTTTCACTAGAGCGAACCCGCGTACACAGCGTTCCTTGCTTAAGGCTGCTCAAAAATATAAAATTAGGGCCTAAATTTGAAATTTGCTAGGATCAAATTGAAGAGCTTGGGGTGTAGTCTTACCTGACACTTGCAGAATTGGATTTCGTCCACCAGATTGTCTCCATCGATCGAATGAAGGTAGAGTTGAAAACTTGTCTTTTATGGCTAAAATTCAAAATGGTGAGTTTTATTTATGTTTTTGAAGTATTTATAGAAATTATATTTCTCAAGTGGGTTTTTTCCCTATAGTTCACATTTTATCAAACTAATACCATCCCTTTTTTCCTTGTAACAGGATTTTCATCGTTCTAAGGTGTTTTTTGCTCCTATAGGATGGTTTTATGTCATTCCACATGCATTTTGCATCTATACTTACTCCATCTTAAAACTTAGCAATCAACATTTTAACCACGGACTATGTTATTTTTAACCATTAGCTCCTTATCTTTACCATTGTTCTTCCATGGATAGGGCCTTCCTCTCATGAGTATCCTCATTTAGAACCTATGTTGTCTTTTGATACTCATGCTGCAGCTATCTTAGGTACATGGGAATCCTTATTAGCTAATTTTCATGCCAAATGGAGCCTCATTATGGTCTCTTTTTACAAGCTATCCCTTTATAGGACTCCCCTCCCTTATGGAGTTTCTTTAGGCCCAGGTCTGACTACTTAAAACAGACTTGATTGCCAAGTTAACTTGTCCATTCAAACTCATTAAGAATATGTGAATGGGCATCTGCATTAGTGGTAGGTTATCTCTTTCTCGGACCATGCAGAATAGCACGAGAAAGGATCACTCTCTTTTATATGGAATTGAGAAGAGTATTCTCAGGCATAGGTTTATCACTTTTCCGAACCTGAAGGACTAAATTTTTGGAAAAGGAACACCCACTATGAGCTTAGTTTTCTCTTTTTCATGCTCTAGATCTAAACATGCAACATATTCCGAGTGTAATATATGACTTTGTCATGCTCGTTAAACACTAAAGAACAAAGCATCGAGTTTATTGTTGTAAGCCCCATTTTTTGTACTCAAATGGATATTTTCGAGTGGTCTTGCTTTCCTTCACACCTGTAAAACTCAAGCTATATGCTGCTCTTGAAGGAGCGTTGGGTAGGTGGTAATCTAACCTTTTTCGGACCTCCCTGACTAAGTACGAAAAAGGTTCACCTTTTCTTCTATGGAAGTTAAGAGATTTCTTCTGTGGTATGTTTTATACTTTTCCAACCTCAGGAGACTAAATTGGATGGAAAAGGACACCCCTAGAGTATTCTTTGGAGTTTTTAGACTCTCTAAATGTGAAAACACTGGCTGAGCATCTACTAGTTCGAGCTCATTAAATCCATGAATCAGTGACACTATCAAGCAATATTCCATTTTCTCTTCAAGCTTGTTAAAAAATGAAGAGAGACTCGAGTTGACTTTCCTGGACTCGTTAAAATTTAACAGGGAAGGTAAGGAAGAAGTTTTCTCTTGGTTTTCAGTTAGTGCTAGCATGTCATCCTTGAACATAGCACTCTCTGCCTTTTTCGATACCCATTTCTCAGTGTTCACTTTCAGTTCAGCTATTACTTCGAGTTTATTACTCCTCCTCTTGTCCATTCTACCTGGGGAATCTGATCATGTCTCCTACATGAAAGATAAGTCTAGTTGTTCTATCTATAAAGTTAAAAGTTGCCTTGGGTCATCTCTGTGTCGTGCTCACTATTCAAGGACTTAACTCAATGTCTGATCTATATCCTGATCCCATCATTGTCGTATCTATTATCACTTGTGTCTCCCTTCCTATACCCGTTCCTAGTCACTCTTGTGATCCGTTGGAGGATCTATTGCCTTCCTTATCACAGTATGGTTCCACATCAACACTTCCCGATGATGAAGACCTAGAGTTTTGATGATTGTACCTTAGGATTCACTTTCATCATTAGTGAATTCCTTTGCTTCAGTTGTCAATTATCACGTATTGATTGACAATCTGTTGAATCCGCTCCATGTTCAACTTCAACCTACATCTTTTCACATGGCTTGGATTGTACTGGTTCTTTGGGATTGTTTATGAAGACCTTAGTTCCCTCTCTATGGACTAAGTTGCACAATATTATGTTCTATCCATGTACACAGCCTCCAAATATTTGAAGGCTCATCATTATTATATATTGTGGCTTCGATCCACCTTTGTAATATATGTAGTCTTGTACCCATACTATATGATGTACTCAAACATTTGTAAAGGAGCTAGTTTTCCAGTATATTGAACATAGCATCCTCAGATATGACTTTGTATATGACATTATTATGTATTTATTTCAGGTACTACCTCTGCTCCATTATACTTTTGAGTTCTCCAAAGATAAATATTATAATGTATTTCGGCCATCGCTTCCCTCTGACCTCACACATTAGGGGGCATCTGTTATCAACCCAAATGGAACTTCTCCATCCGAGTGCCGACACTTCATATGTTGGCACACAAAAGGACACTTATGGATTGAAGCTTGCCTAAACACTATAGATGGGCATGACATGAGATGCATTCACTATCCAACCAGATTGCCATTTTACCTTTTTATATGTTGATTTTCATACGTGACTATCTCCACAGCATCCTGCGTACTATATGTAAGTATCTTCATTGCAACCCGTGTACAGATCTGTACGCAGGTTACCCTTATAGAAACTCGCGTGTCATACGTAGGTTTCCAGCATCAATACTCGCGTACACATCCATTCAACATTAAAAACAATAAAACACGATTAATTGAGATTTGTTGAGCCCTAATCATTAACTATCTCAACTGTCTCAACCTCCTCAACCTTTGAAACTACTCTCTTTCCCAAAGTATAAATAGAGGCATTGGGGAGGGAATTAATCAATCATACTTGGAAAGCAAAGTTATGCTGGTGGTATATCTTCAGAATTCTTTAGAGCAGTAGAACTCAGAATCCTTTGGTTGTAGAGGAGTCCTTGTTTCAGGCATTGGGTTGTACACTTATGTCATTCACAATTGTTAATAAAGAGAATCCTTCTTCCAACTTTGTGTTGAGTCTAATTCATGTATCATGGTTTGATGAATATTTATGATTAAGCACTCTATATATTGTTTATCTAACTTGTCATATATACAAGTATAAGATTGTACTTGGAGTATTTCCTCTTTGAAGGAGAAGGAGGTGCATCCCTGAAAGCTTTGGAGAGGAGCAAAGCGGGAGAAGAGAAAGCTTGGATCAACCGTCGTTAATTGGGCGAGTTCAACATTTCTTGCAATTCCTTTTCTGTAATTTAAAGCTGATTATCTGCAAGTTTTAAGAGTAAGGTGGTAAACCCAGACCCTCGGTTCAAGGGTGTTTATTGCTAAACAACAAATGGGAATTGGACGATCCAAAAAACGATCAATGCTATAGACTGCATAGCATCAAACCCATTATGACCTAGGAGTAGGTTGTAGTCCAAAGGAGAATCAATGACTTCAACATGGATGGAGAATGATTTCCCCTCCAGTTCAATCTGTATAACAGGTAGTAATCCATAGAGTTGAAATCCATGATCATCAAAGGCCTTGAGTGTAGTAGGTGAATGAATAATCTCAGGAGAACTAATGGCTCTCCAACAAGATAGGGACATGACCGAAGTAGAGGATCCCTAATCCAAAATGGTATGACGGATATTCTTTCTGGTAATTTTGGTTGTTAGTTTGAAAGCCAATTGATGTGAGAGTCTGGTTTTAAAGTCATCCAATTTGAAAGCAATGATGTTACTATTCTCAGGATCCATAGCTCCAAGTGTTGTGAGAAATGTTTTTCACTAGGTGGGACAATTTTGGAGTAATTCTAGGGTCAAGATAGCACATGGTGCTTGGGCCAAATATTCTACAATATTATAGTATTGGGAAGCACGCGCGTTAGGATTAATAATGGACTTACGAAGCGTACTCTTGGGTGGGAAAAAATGGCCAGAGGTATAGGTTTTTCAATATGAAGACCATTACTAGGAGGAGTTGTGGATGCTGAGGGTTTATTGGATGGAACTTCATCTGGTTTCTTCTCTAGAGGGGGGTCATAACTATGTGCTCTTGTATTCAGATTAATCGTTTCATTGGACATCATTTTTACTTCATCAATGGATGAAGAAGGCCCATGCAAGGATTGATGATCAATCAATTGTTGTTGGGTGGGGAAAGGATCTTTGAGAACTACTGGGGTGGGTGAAATTTTCAAAAAATTGTTAAATTCCTCGTGATGAGGACATTCTTTGGTGAAATAATCACCTCCATAGATTAAGCAGGTATATTTTACCTTTCTCTTACCTTTGGAATCGACATCAGGATTTGGTGATTTATTACCTTCCTGTTTATTATTAGGTTTTCTCATTTTATTCTTTCCTTTATTTTTTCCACCCATAGATTTAGCGGATTGGACCACATTTACTTCAGCAGAAGAAACAAGAGAAGGTGCAGTTTTGGATGGTGGTGTTGGTTGACTTACTGGTGTGGTAGGTCGAGTTTGCTTGTTGGTAGATTTTGCCGTCGTTTGAGTTTAAACTGAACCAAGAATTCCATCAGAAGGTGGTTCAGTTGTGGGTCTTGATGGATCAGTTGTGGGACAAGGAGCATGGGGAATTAAGTCATATAGAGTACCTGATTGGGAGTAAACCAAGTCTAAGTACTGAGCACGACTAATAGCTTGCACCTATCTAACAAATCCTCCCATGGAAACATCTCTAGCAAGAGGGGGAAGTAAATATTTTGTGAACCAATCAGCAACTAACTGGTCAGGAATAGGGGCCTTGATTAACTTTCATCATCGTCTCCATTCATGGATGTGATTGGGGATATGTGTCGAGATAGTTTATCGAAGCAAGGTTAACATGTATGTACCTCTCTCATGCTGGATTGGTAGCTGAAAATGAGTTAAGAATTCCATTGCTAAAGCATTGAAATCTTAGAAAGAGTGTTGCGGTAGCTCTATATACCATTTTGCAGCAATGCCTGTGAGGGTTATCTGAAATTTTCATAGATGAATTGAACCGTCCATTAAAGAATTGGATTAACACCCTAGATGAAAATTCATCGCATGGTTCTTGGGATCTTCATCAGGTTTGTTGTCGAATTTTGGTATATCTAAAGGTAATTTGACCGGAATGGCTAGCCTAGAGGGGTTGTGATGTATTGGATCATTTATCAATATGGACAGATCTGGTAGATCTACTGTATCGAGAAATAGCAATTCCTTATTGGGTTGAGGATATTGATAATACTGGTATGGAATTTGTGGACTAGTAGGACCATAGGAATATTGATAAATGGGCATAGATGATGCCCCCGAGGCTGTTTGATTACATTGTGGGTTGCTTGAAGGTCCACTAGGTGGTGGGCCACCCTAAGGAGACAAGACTTTAGGGGTGATCCTCTAGGTGGTGGTGGTGGTCCTTCAGGAGGAGGTGGTGGTGGTGGTCCTCCAAGTGGGGGTCCTCTGTAAGGTTGTCCTCTAGGTGGTGATCCTCTAGGTGGTGGGCCTTTGGGTGGGGACCTCCAAATGGTGGCCCTTTAGGTGGTCCACCAGGTCCTTTGGATCCTCCAGAACCTCCAATTCCTCTTGGTACTCTATTGGGTCCTCTAGGTGGTGGGCCTCTGGGTGGACCACCATACCCTCCAACAGTGTTTATAAAAGCTCCTCCATAATATGGGATATTAGACCAATTCGGATGTCCCCAAAGGACAAAAGTATTTCCAGGGTAAGGAATTTTGAGATAGACCATCGTTGACAGTGTTGGTTGGTAAGCTTGATGAACCGTGGGTGGTTGATTTCTGTGATAAGTATATCCCTAAGAAATCAGAGCAACGACAGGTTGGACCCATGAGGATCCTCCTAGGCCAGAAGGAAGTACAACCATAGTGGTATTAAGAATAGGAATATTCATTGTTGGTGGTCTAGTTGGAAATTTCTACCTCATACTAGAAACAATATCTTTAGTAGATGATGGAACTTGTGCTGGGGAATTCTTCCCCAGGTATAAACACTATGGGGGAAGCTGGAATGGATGAAGAGTTATAACTGGGAGAGGGGGTTTGAAATGGATTATGACTAGGATTTGGGGTGTGAATCGGATTCTAAGTAACCAAATTTTAGGTTGATGATTTTGGAAGAAGAGCTACTTGCGGTGGTGAGAGGGCATGATACCCAGGAGGGGTCGTTCTTAAAGGATTGGGAAGAGGAGAAATAATTCTCCTCCTCAACTTTTCAACATTTTTTAACTATTTTTTGTGTTCATTCCATTTGTGCAAATGCTCTATATATTCTTCCAAAAACTCTTCATTTGTCAGAGCATTCTTAGGGAATCTCCTTAAGGGAAAAAGTATAGGTGGCTCCAGTTCAGTTGTAGTAGTTCCATAATCAACAATAGCGTGTCCTAGATAGGTTCTCCAAAAAGTAGCATTTGGACCATATTTAGCTTCTATAGATTCATCAGGAGGGTGGTTGAATGTCCAGTTGGATGAGTCGGCTTGACCTTCCATCGAAATTTGAAGGGGGGAGTCAGCCACAGGAGGCAGTTGGACCAAAGGATTATCATAAACAAAGAAATCCTCTAGTTTCAGTAGCTATAGTATTTTCTATATGAGCATCAACAGAAGCTAGTCATTCCATGGTTTCACCTTCTTGTCCTTCCACGACAGGAGGAGTTTCAGGTGGTAAACCCTCCAATCTACTAGAACTCCTCGCAAATTGCTTAGGAAGGGTGGTGGATGAATATTTCTACTCTAGGTCAAAAGAAAAAGGAAACATGCACAGACAAACCTACTCAATCTAAATTAGGCTGCAAGAAGACTTAAATGACAATATGGGATGAAGATAGCCGGTCTCTCACTAGGATTATCAAGTTTTCGCAACTCACGATATATCGTAGGGTCCAACAGTGAAGCATGACAATGAGGATTGGTACCATCCCTTGCATGAACAACCGATTACCTGGACGACACGTGCATAATAGCTCCCTGAGTGTTGTTCTCAGTGTATTTCTCCAACAAGATGACCAAAGGGATTTTCTCATATAGTTAAGGAATCCTAGTAGGGTCTCCTGATATACGCAAGCTATGTGGGAGCTCAAATCCGCAGTAGTGATTTCTAATGCACACCGTTTGAAAGGGGCCCTCTGATATACAATTGAGTACGTGAAATACCTTTTGATGTACCTCAAGGGTATGTGAAAGACCATTCTATATATCAATGATACGTGGAGGAACCACGTAGACCCTGGATTGCAGTGCAGGCATGAAACGATGGCTCCTACATTTTAATACATTGGAACACGTCTCTATCCTATCACTCAAATTTCTATAAAATTTTAGCCTAAAGCTATCGTTTATTTTATCTAAATGATTAATGAATGTTTGTGAAGTGTTTTCTCCAAAATGAAAATTTTAATCTATATGTGATGCACTTCTTTTCTTCAATGAGAACTACCTAGAGTAGGGAAGATACCATTTCTTTTTCCTTCAAAAACACACTAATTCAATGCCACTTTCAACAATTCAATTACAAGACCTAACAAGTAATTCTAAAAATAATTTCTTCTAACAAAAAATTTTCACCAATAAGAACTTTAATTCTATGAATCAAGAAAAGAAAACTAAACCTCTAATGTTTTTATCAAAATCGACTCTACTCAATCACACCAAAAAGATTCACTTGCCGAAATCATTCATGCAAACCAAAACCAAACTTTTCAAAGCAAAAACAAGACATGATAACTAGTTTATTTTTGTATTTTCAAATATGATTTTGAAACATAAACGAGAAAAAGCCATTTCAAGCAAACTAACTTAATGAGAGGTTAAGATTTCCTTTTTTCCAATTAAGTATTTCAGAGAGCAGACCACACCAGTCAAAGAACCCAAGATTGATTTTCACACAATTCCTTTCACTATGACTTTTCACGAATAAAGAAGGTGAATGTTTTGAAACCGAGCTCAACAAATGAGAATAAGATTATCAAAACCAACAGACTCAATCAATAAAAAAACTCAAGCAAATCACACTATAATTTTTCAGAGGAATAAAAACATAAAAAAAATTTCAAAAAGTAGGCAATTCAAAGGACCTACCTTGGAGGATAGAAGCAAGTTTCACTAGAGCGTTGTAGAAGTATCAGCACTTCTTTTCCACTGAGATAGGGAAACATCAGTGCTCTGTGTAAACTGCGAAAAGGAGATTTTGGCGCTGCAGATATAAAGATGAAAAAATTAAACATCTATAGAAGAAACAAAAAATGGGATAAGTTGGACTGACATGAGTGAAAACAACTTCCAAACAAAGGAAATTAACAGAACAACGAGATAGATTGCTTACCTTATCAGCAAAAATGAGCTAAGGAAGAGAATGTAAACTTCACAAGTGAGAAAGTCACCATCATTTGTAGATCTAATTGGATCTTCTCCAGATATGACTAGATCTACCCCAAATTTGGTATCCCCAGTATGGTCACCAATTTTGTTTCAAGGAATTCTACAAGTGGTTACGAAAATCTCTTGATCCTCTACCCTGTAATACACAAGTGTAGAACACAAGTGCACAACAACATATCCTTCCCCTAGATAATCAATTTGATCAAAATGAAACCAAAATCATACCTCGGATCTAAGTCATTTCGTCCTTGTTCCAAAATTCCTTCTAGCAAACTTTAGTACCTGCAAAAGAGATTAAAAGAAAAAAGCACAAAGTGAGAGCATCATGACAAATCAATGATCTATGCTAGTGATCAAGGAATCTAAAAACATTTAATTGATATTAACACACATCAAATACAGGAAAGGGGAACACTTTTGTATTGATAATGAGAGAGTAAAGTTACAACCATAAATCCTTGATGTTGTTAGCTTTATCCCCTACAATAGATCTACAATCCTTCACACTTATAACAGTATCTTCACACATAAGCTCACTCTATGTTGCCTCTAAACAAAATCTCAATCCAACAGCATAAGGGTGATTTCTTTGGCCTCTCCTCACTCACTCCATGAAGGCTTCATTTATAGGAAAACAAATTATGAGATTCACTTGGGGAATCGATAGGAGGTGATCCCAACAGGTGAGGAAGGCAAATTCCACCTCTCCCTAGCTAGTAGGAAAAAACTCCACATACGCATTCACAAGGAAACTTCTAGAATGCTTTTGTTTTCATGTTTTGGGTTGATCAGTGCTCTTGGCTTCAGGTGAAGAAGCGATGATGCCTTTTTCTCAACAAGGAGAAGCATCGATGGTTCCTACTGCCAAAATATATGGAAGAGTCGGTGCAATTTTCTCCACTAGACAGAGCACCAATGGTGCTCTGTCATAACTGGGTAAAAGTGTCGACCTTCCTAACGATGGAAAAACGTTGCCAAAGGAATCTCAAGCTAGGATTTCTGAAAGGAAAACAGGAAACTATGGAATTTTCAAGTGCAACACATGGATTGATATAGCATATAACCCTGCACCATAGAACCCTCAGCGCATTCTATTTGTCTTACAAAATGCTTTAATGACTTCAAATTCCTTTCCACCATCCACATTGAACTTGAGTTTATAGGTCCACACAATTCAATCTCCTCAACTTGGTGTATGAGATAGTGTTCTTGTGCATTGAAAAATGATGGAGGTAAATACTTCTGCATTTCACACATTAGATGAGGAATTTCTCTCTTCCAAGACCTAATATCTTTGTTATGGATTTCTTTAGATGAAATCCACCTACAAAAGATGCAAGAAAATAACATGAATGATCAACTAGATTGAGGCATATAATATATAATAAAGTTCCAAGCTGTAAAACACAGTATGCCAATAAGCAATGCAAGCAAAATAACAAACATTTTTCATGCATATAAAATTGTTACTTATCTCATGTATTTACTAAGTGTTACAACTGATTTTACCACACATGGTGGATCATACCTTTATGGACTTCCCTGTCCCTATGCAGACTCTTTAGACCCCATGGACCATTTTTGTATCTTTGATGTTTCCAAGATCATCCCTAAAACATGTATTATTTGCTATACGCGACTTTTAAACCTTTTCTTGTGTATATACGTGGATTTGACCCTTAAACCTGCATACATCGGGATGTGTACAAAAGGCCAAATAGATTTGGAGTTTTCCTTGATGTGGATCCAAGTTTCTTGTCTCTTGGCCTTCCATATGCCTTGAGATCGCTCAGATTTGACCTTCCATTACCCCATTGAAGCACTATATAAGGAACCCTTTGGATACATTGAAGGGAGAGGAATTGAAGAGCAAGAAAACTATAGTCCATTGGTTCCAGAGCTTATACTTGAGTCTACATCCCTTTGTCCCTTGGAGCACTTTTTGTTCTTCCCAAGCTTGCCTTTGCTTGTGAGCTTACTATCGAGAGATGGAGGGTTGAAGTGGTGGAGGCCCATGTGGAGGACTCAATTTCTCCGATTCGGAGACGTGCTGACAGAGTTGGTCACTATTGTAATATCTGATTTATATTAATAGAAATATATTTTCTTGTCCAATATAAGCGAGAGTGGAAAAGCTCAACGGGGATCTACATCAACCATCCGGAATAAGGTATGTCTCAAGATCCTTTAGTGTTAGATGTTTGGTTTCTCTTGCATATAGGAAAGGATTGATTTATGTGGTTAATCTGTCTGTTGTGGTACCCCAAGCCATAGTAATTTTTCTCCGTAATAGAATTGGCGACCATACTGGGAAGTTCCTAGTCATTTCCTTTGGGGGTTTTTATCGGCATTCAATGTTCTTGAATTGCTCTGATTTCTTTGTTTCTGAGTCGGGTCTGGGGGAATGATTGCCTAGTAGTGTTTGATAGGAGTAAATTTTGTCTTAGCTTGTCTGTTCACCTTCTTTTTTATCTCTTTTTCTTCCTATACGTGAGTTTTCGCTTCACAGTCGCATGTACATGTGGTTTTTACTAGGATTTCTATGTATATATGCGGGTTTTCTATACACAGTTGCATATTCCCCGAGTTTTTCCTTTTAGGGGAAGATTAAGTGTCACTGGGTGAGTTTTGATGATTGCTAAGTCTCCTTGGATGCTTCTAGAGTCTGTATACACCTCTGTTTATGACCAGAGACACTTTTTAGGTTGAATTTTTTAATAATGTTCTTGTCATTTCATTTTCTATTTTTTGTTTTGGGATTAGTGCATTAGGTCTCTTTTACCTTAGTGCTTTACGTGGGTGTTGTTTGATAGTTCTTGCAGAGTCTGGGGGTGGTAGAGTCATTCTTTTCCTTTATTATCTCATTTTAAGTCAAAAAATACAAAAGTATTTGCTTCTTTGCATCATTATGCATCATTGCATTTTTCATTTTACATGGTGCTTGCACTAGGTTTGCTTGGAGAAGTATTGGTTAGATTTTCATATAGGAGTGATTTCCTTTTTCATTTGAAGGAAAATTTTGCATTTAACTTAGTATCATACCCCGTTTTTCATTTGACACGGTGCATTTGCATTGATTGTTAGGTGTGCATTTTACTTCTTGTTGCATCATAACACCATTAGTTGCATGATCATTTTCCCTTTTGAGTAATAAGCCAATTAAAATCAACGCATAATAAAATGAATTACACTCTTTTCTTTTATAGGGTGCACCAACAAGATTAGGTTTTAGGGTCTTGGAATAGTTCATTGTGAGTAAATTCTCGAAGACCACTAAGTGAAACTTGTATGTGTCTGTCGAGGTGAGAGTGTAAAATTCCTTGGTATAATTATTTTTTCTCAGGATCATCCTCTTACAAGGGAGTTACGCACGAGGTAGTGTGAGAGGTTAATGATTGGGATGACCCCTGGCCATAACTAAGTAGCACTGGAGATATTTCTAGGATTGTATTCGTATATGGGGGCTCTTTCAGGAGTTTCGGGCTTTGCTACTTTGCCCATACGATCAATCCCGCCTCCGACTGTCCACCTGAGCATTGATTATATTGAGGTGACCTTAGTTGCCTTACCTAGGTTATCAAGGGGGTATTTTGCAGAGGTTATTCTACAGGTGTCTTGGCCAGGTAGGGGTCAGACAACACAGTCACTATATGCGTTGAAGCTGAGGGCCACTATAATTGGTTACAAACCTCTGCTTGTTGTGTATGGGAGTCTGAAGCCTCTCCTATGCGAGACATACCTACTTCATTCAGGAGCTCACATATCCTACCCTTGTTTTCTTCTAATTTGGATTTACATTGTATAGGTGTATTCTCTATGCATGCTAGTTTGCCTAGGGTTTGTGTAATTAGAAAGAGTCTTTTTCATTTTTTGAGTCATTGTGGATTCGAGTGCGACACTTCATTTTTATCATTGTTTAGTAGGACTTATGCCTTCTATGTCTCATCCTCCTTTGGGAGAGAGAAACAGACAGTCCAGGTAGACTACTTCTCACATTAATTCACACATGATGGGATATCATGAGGATGAGATTCCTGAGATGTCTTCTCCATCTCAAGAGGTTGGGGAGGAAGATCCTACTCCTATATATGATCCTTCACTAGAAATACCTTCACATTCCATTTATGATCCCTCATTCCCAGGTCATCGGTATTGGTTTCCAGGCGACGAGACTCACCATGAACCCACAAGCACTAGTCATGTTAGTTATGGCATGCCTGATATCCTTCCACATGATCTGACACATCGTGCCGAGTCAGAAATTGAACCTAGAACTACACCTGGGGGCACTCTTATTCCCTTCCATGCGGAGAGATTTGGGAGCACTAGTCACATTTCACCTTCCATCCCAGCGGTGGAAGCTACCTCACATGTCTGTCCTAGACCTAATGTTAGTAGTCATATGCGGATACCATAACCAAGATGAGTGACCATAGGGAATACCACTTACATCTCTTCTCATGTCCCTTCATCCTCGATTCCTACTCCTTCGAATACATTTTTGACAACCCTTCCTCCCCCACATTCACGTGGTCCATCAGGTCAGAATGTTGCTACTAGTCATGTTCATACTGCAACTGCTCGCACAGTAGTATCTCAGAGTCAAGTATCTCCTATTGTCTCAGGAGGTCATATTCCTATTTCTGGATTGCCTTGTGGTCCATCGCAAGGAGTTCCCCATATCCATACTTATGGAGATTCTCATGGGATATCCCATGGGACATCTTATGGAGCTTCTCATGGACAATATTATGGACCGCAGTATGGATAGAGCTATCAACGTTATGGGTACGGGTTTCAACAACCCACTTACTCCTCTAATTATGTCTTTGTAGCACCACATAGTCAAGGTACACCACATCATAATGCTTCCATGCAACCCTACACGGGTCAAACGGGAGGAGGATATTATGGCCAAGGCCATGGTATTTATAATAGTAAGGCTTATATGAACCAAAACTATTAGGGAGTGTGGCATAGACCAACTCAACCTAAGTTCCCTTTCCTCGCAATGTTAAATTTACTTGACTTATCGAGACTACTGAACGATCTGGTATCTCATGACTCGGCTTGGTCGGCTGTCCCTAACAAACTTCCCTCGGACATTCCCAAATTTGAGGGAAAACCAAGAGAAGATCCTAGTGAACATGTCACTACCTTTCACCTTTGGTGCTCTTCCAATTCCTTACACAATGACTTGATCCGTTTAAGGCTATTTCAACGCACCCTCATCGGGCCTACAACGAAATGGTACATAGAGTTACCGAGGGGGCCATTGGTTTTGTTCGATGACCTTGCTATGAATTTCCTCAATCACTTGCAACTATGAGTACGTTATGATGTTGGTACAAAATAGTTGTTGACATTTCAGTAGGACAAAGCCACACATATATCAGACCATATCCAAGAGTGGCGTAGATGGAAGAGGTTGATTAAAGATTTCATACCGCCAAAGTTTCTCCTTGAGTGGTTCCTTAAACTGTTGCTACCTTACATCATGAAGGATGTTTCTACATCCAGAGTTTAGAATGAGGAACAAGCAATTTTTAGGGCACAGAAATTGTATTTGATTTATGCTCAATCCGGACTATTATATGAGATCATACCTAACACTCCGCGTTCTAGTTTCGATCCCAAGATCAAGCCTGGACCACATGCCGATGGCATTGTGGGTTGCACAAGTACCAAACCTATGGATTTGGTTATGAAACAAGTGAGTCAATTCTCTATGAATCAATCTTCTTTGGGACAAGCCATGGATTCATCTCAATGCACCCAATGACAAGTCTACTTTCTATGCAATCGTCGGACCAGAAGGGAAACCAGCAGTCCGGAAGGAATAAGAAAAAGGGTAAAAACAATCATAAGGGTGGGAACAAGAATGAAAATGCAAATTTTAATGACAAGAATGACCGCAATTCTGGGGGGGACAAGGAGTCTAAATGTAAGGTTAAGTTTCCTTGCAAATTGTGTAAGGATGACCACCTCACTCACTTGTTCCCTCGTATGGAAGACACCTCGAGGTTCATAGCACAGGGCCCAAATTTGCCGACCAATCCTTTACCCCATAGTCAAAAATATGAACTCAAGGACCCATGATCCTCATTCTACGTTAGGTGGAGATCAAAGTTCGCTAGAAACCAATACTGGTCATGGGTGCATCAACATGGTGCATGGTACTAAGGTTGTGACTAGTGCGAAAGACTATGGTTCGTCACAACTAGACCTTGGGAAGGAACCTCCTCCTACTGAGAGCCCTTTCTATATTGAAAACCCTATAGAAAAACCTGTGATTGAACCTCGCATTCCTAAGGGATTCCTAAAGCATTCAGGGCATAATCCTAATGCCCGAGCCGCCTAGAACTATTCTATTGTCGAGGATTTGGGCCAAAATCCTTGTGTGATGTATGCACTTGAAGTTCTTCTACTCTTGGGGTGAATGATGATAACTCTTCTTCCGTCATCAAATTTGAAACCATGGGTCTACAGCCTCACTTTCCTTACTACGTGTCTCTCTTGATTCATGTAGAATGTCTTAACATGACCGTCAAACGCACTGTGATTGACGAAGGCATTGTTGCTTCCATGATGTCTTTGTCATGTTGGAAGGGTTTGGGTTCTCCCGAGTTGTCTAAATCTACTACCATGTTGACTGACTTTGATGGTAGATTGTTTTGGCTGCACATAATTCTTCCTTCTCTTAAGGTCCATTTGGGAGGGAAGACCGTCGCGATCAAGGTTGAGGTGGTTGATGTGCCCCTTGATTACAATATTTTATTGGGTTAGAATTGGATGTATAGTATGCAAGCCATAGCCTCTTCTCTATTTCGAGTTGTATGCTTTCCATTTAATGGGAATATTGTTATGATTGATTAGACATCATTCAAAAATCTGAGTGTTAATGCATCATTGGGAGCTTCTATCCCAATTATCGACCATTCTCAGTCGCCAACTGGGAGTGTGGGTGTAGGTATGTATCCATCCCTTATGGTGACATTTAGTTGTCCTGCACTTGTCCTTATGATTAGATCTAGTTTCGATGGGTCTTCATCTTCATTGAATTCGGTGTCTTTTTGCACTACCCATATGGAAGATCCTTGGATTCTTCCTACACCGATTCCTTTGAACGGACCTATCGAAACGGACGTGCTGTTTCCTACAGTAATGATAGCATATCAAACGAATCTTGATTGTGTTGCAGAGCCTAGTCCTTCCTCTTCACGGATGGAGGAGGAGGACCCGTATGTGCTACCTACATGGGCAGTTAGGTCCTCTCATGCACATGATTGCCTTGATATTGTTTTTCCATCAGATGAAGCTATTATTGAGGCCATGTCTGGGGTTGAACCACCTTGGAAAGAGTTGCATCATAGATCTTATTTTCTTCCTGAGCCTCACCATTTGGAGCATGAGGACTTTAGGGATATTATTAGTGAGAATATTGGTAGCTCCATGGTTCCATTAAGCTCTCCTGGTTAGATGGTTGATGGGAACATGGTGAATGTATCACCTACTATTCCTATTAATATCTCTCATGATCTTGGCAAGATTGAGAATTTCTATATTAGGGCAAAATGTTCCCATGCAGAGATTCAGGAGTATAGCGAGTTGTTTAAATAGTTTCATGACATCTTTGCTTGGTCATACGAGGAAATACCAAGTATCGACCCTCGTATTGTCAAACATGAAAGTAAGACCTATCTGAATGTGAAGCCTGTTCGACAACATTTGCATGTGGTGAATCCTAGAAAAGCACCCGTGATTAAGGTTGAGATAGAAAAGTTGTTAAAAGTTGGTTTTATCTATCCCATTCCATTGATGGAGTGGGTTTCAAACCCCCTTCTAGTTGATAAGAAATAGGGAACGATCCGTATATGCACTGATTTCTGTGATTTAAATCGTGCTTGTCCTAAGGATAATTTTCCCACACCATTTATTGATCAAATTTTGGATGAGTGTGCAGGAAGCAAGGAATTTTCCTTTATGGATGGCTTTTCTAGATATAATCAGATTTAGATCAAACCCAGGGATCAACACAAAACTGCATTTATTTGACCTTAGGGTACGTTTGCATATCAGAATATGCCTTTCGGTCTTAAAAACGCTAGAGCCACATTTCAGTGGGCTCTGACCTTGATTTTTCATGATCTCAAATCTATTATTGAAGTCTTTATGGATGACCTTGCTGCTCATTCTCAGCTGAGAGTGCGTCATCCCTACCATTTGAGATTAGTATCCGAAAGATGCTGCCACTACCTGGTTAGGTTAAATCCACATAAGTGCATCTTTTGCGTGAAGTCTGGTCGCTTGCTAGGATTCATTGTTTCCAAGGAGGGTATAAGAGTCGATCCCTTAAAGGTTGAGGTGATACTTCAACTGTCTCCCCCACGAAATATTATACATCTTCAATGTTTGCAAGGCATGGAAAATTTCTTACAGAGATTCGTGGTTAACTTTGCCAATTTGACTAAAGGATTTATGCATATTTTAAAGAGTGACACTACCTCTTGCTAGGATGAGCGAGCCCAGGTGTCCTTTGATGCTCTTAAGCAAGCCTTAGCATTGGCCCATGTGCTTAGTCCACCCGATTATAGCCGTGACTTTTTTATTTATGTGGCCACGTCCATGGAGATGATTGGTATGGTTTTGGTTGAAGAGGATGCGGAGCTCCATGAGTATATCATATATTATTCGAGTCAAAACCTTATAGATGTAGAAATTTGTTATTCCCACGTGGAGAAACTTGCCTTAGCTACCATTCATGTGGTTCAGAGATTGAGACACTACATTCTCCTTCCCCAGACCTTGGTGGTAGCTCATGCCAATCCATTTCAATTCGTCCTCACTAGAAGGATGAACGGGGGAAAGTATAATAAATGGATTGTTATTTTGCAAGAATTCAATCTCAAGTTTGTTTCAACAAAATTGAAGAAATCGTTAATTTTTGCGGAGCTCATTTCTAATTTTCTAAGCGAGGAGGAGGAGGTTTATGAGGATACATTTTTTGATGAGTATATTTTCCTTATCTCAATGTTGGATCCATGGTATGGGGATATCATCATATATTTACAACCATTGAAGGTCCCTACTCACCTGTCATGGGATGAGCGATGACGATTACGTCACATATCTAAGAACTACCTTATAGTGGATAACACTTTGTATCACCATGGGGTAGATTCCATTTTACATCGTTGTTTAACCCATGAAGAGGCTGAGGTTGTGTTGAATGATTTCCATGGAGGGGCATGTGGTGGTCATTTATCTGGGCTATCTACAGCCGAAAAAATCTTGAGAGCGGGATATTTTTGGCCGTCGATCTTTAAGGATTGTGTCAATGCAGACAAGAAGTGTCACCCTTTCTAGGTGTTTGCATGCAATATGAGCTCACATCCTACCCCATTGCATCTGATTATCATTGTTGGTCCCTTCACTAAGTGGGGGATTGACTTCATGGATTGCAGCCCAGCTTCAGCTGGGGGGCATCATCATATTATAGTGGCTGTTGATTATTTCACGAAATGGGCTGAGGCTATGCCCATGATAAAATCCAACAGTGAGATAGCCGCACATTTTGTATTCAACCAAATTATTACTCAGTTCAGTATTCCAAAAGAGCTTGTCACTGACCATGGTAGGCACTTTCAGAATCGAATGATGGAATATTTGGCCTTGAAGCTAGGGTATAAATAGGAGCACTCCTCTTCTTATTACCCTTAGGTGAATGGACAGGTTGAAGCAGTGAACAAATCACTTAAGTCCATTCTCCAACGAACCATCACACAAAGCAAAATGAATTGGCATATCATGTTATATCTTGCTTGGTGGGCTTATAGGACCGCGGTTAAGACTGCCACTAGTTTTTCTCCATATCAGCTCATACATGGAGTGGAGTCTGTCTTACCGGTTGAATGTGAAATCCCTTTATTGAAGCTAGCCATAGAGATTTTACCATACACTTCCGCAGTGGAGGAACATTTGGTCCACCTAGAGCAACTCGATGAGCAACGTCGAGATGCCTTAGTGGCTCTAGAAGTAAATAAGTGTCGCGTTAAGGTCCAATATGATAAGTATGTCCATTCAAGGAGGTTGTGGGATCAAGCTAAAGAACCCTCGAGGGAAAGAAATTTTAATCCCATGTGGGATGGTCCTTACATGGTCAAATGTGTGCTAGAGAAGGAAGCCTATGAGCTGGTGGATTATGAAGGGACATCCTTGGTAGAGCCTAGAAATGGGCTCTATCTTAAAAAATATTATGCATGATCTTCAGCCAGGGTTGATTATTGTATACTATTATACATTTTTTTGCATGGTTAGGTTTTCTTATGGTGATCGGATTTGTTGATTAGATTTTGGGTGATTCCATGAAGATGGGTAACACTTTTTGACCAAATTTGGCGATGAAAACCTGATTTTTTACTCATGTGCTAGATAGAAGCCCTCAAAACACATATATGCCATGTGAATTTTGACTTGCAGTAAAAAAACAAATTGTAGAATATTATGTTGGCTTCATAGTGATATTTTTTTAAAAATATTCTGATGTCATTTAATGTGTGAATTTTTTCATTTAATGAACTGTGTGACCTTAAAAATTTGAAGAAGCTAATAAGTGGCTCATGTCCACGTAGAGTAATTCAATCTTGCATTAATAATTTAATATATATATATATATATATATATATATATATATATATATATATATATATATATATATATATATATATATATATATATATATATATATATATATATATATATATATATATATATATATATATATATATATATATATATATATATATATATATATATATATATATATATATATATATATATATATATATATATATATATATATATATATATATATATATATATATATATATATATATATATATATATATATATATATATATATATATATATATATATATATATATATATATATATATATATATATATATATATATATATATATATATATATATATATATATATATATATATATATATATATATATATATATATATATATATATATATATATATATATATATATATATATATATATATATATATATATATATATATATATATATATATATATATATATATATATATATATATATATATATATATATATATATATATATATATATATATATATATATATATATATATATATATATATATATATATATATATATATATATATATATATATATATATATATATATATATATATATATATATATATATATATATATATATATATATATATATATATATATATATATATATATATATATATATATATATATATATATATATATATATATATATATATATATATATATATATATATATATATATATATATATATATATATATATATATATATATATATATATATATATATATATATATATATATATATATATATATATATATATATATATATATATATATATATATATATATATATATATATATATATATATATATATATATATATATATATATATATATATATATATATATATATATATATATATATATATATATATATATATATATATATATATATATATATATATATATATATATATATATATATATATATATATATATATATATATATATATATATATATATATATATATATATATATATATATATATATATATATATATATATATATATATATATATATATATATATATATATATATATATATATATATATATATATATATATATATATATATATATATATATATATATATATATATATATATATATATATATATATATATATATATATATATATATATATATATATATATATATATATATATATATATATATATATATATATATATATATATATATATATATATATATATATATATATATATATATATATATATATATATATATATATATATATATATATATATATATATATATATATATATATATATATATATATATATATATATATATATATATATATATATATATATATATATATATATATATATATATATATATATATATATATATATATATATATATATATATATATATATATATATATATATATATATATATATATATATATATATATATATATATATATATATATATATATATATATATATATATATATATATATATATATATATATATATATATATATATATATATATATATATATATATATATATATATATATATATATATATATATATATATATATATATATATATATATATATATATATATATATATATATATATATATATATATATATATATATATATATATATATATATATATATATATATATATATATATATATATATATATATATATATATATATATATATATATATATATATATATATATATATATATATATATATATATATATATATATATATATATATATATATATATATATATATATATATATATATATATATATATATATATATATATATATATATATATATATATATATATATATATATATATATATATATATATATATATATATATATATATATATATATATATATATATATATATATATATATATATATATATATATATATATATATATATATATATATATATATATATATATATATATATATATATATATATATATATATATATATATATATATATATATATATATATATATATATATATATATATATATATATATATATATATATATATATATATATATATATATATATATATATATATATATATATATGATATGATATGTATTCATTTTAAGAATTAAATATACAATGAAAAATTGATCAATCTAATGTACAATTTGCATTTATTTATCAATAACTAAGAGAAATTATTGGAAAATGTAAGAGTCTCTTATTTGGTTAGAGAACTAAACAATTTATATAAATTCAATCAACTTATGTAGGGATAGATCCTGGCCAGCCATCACAGGATTGTGCACCCTCCAATTTCTCAAGAGTTATTGGGAGCTTCAATGACGTTGGAATGTCTGCAAATTGTTTAAGCGGGTTGGATGATGCCACGCAAGAAGAGTTCGGGAACCCAACCCTTGATCGGACAATCAAAGAGCATGTTAGTAACATAATGAAGTTGCACTTTGAACAACAATCAATGATTACACAAGTTCAAATCCTACATGGATTGATAAAACACAAAAAAATAAGCATGCCACAAAGTTGTTGGGTTTTAAGGATGTTAAAAATAAAAATGCATGTGAGAATGTAGTAGAAAATGTAACAACTGCACTTTTTGCATTTGGAAAATCAAGGAAAAATGATATTAGAGCTGCTCATAGGGCAATTACAACTGCTATTGTGGGACGAAGCACCTCAAAAAATCGAATGGTTGCAACAATGTCAAAGTTGCTCCATGTTTCAAGAAGAACATTGCACAAATACACTAAATTCAGGGTAAAGATAGATGAAAATGATGAAGTTGCTTGTTGGGCTCTTATTTGTAAAGAAGCATATCAAGACAGGATGGAAGAGGGCACCAGAGAGAAGGTGATAGAGTATTGGGACAGCCATTCTCATGCTATACCATATCAAAAACATGTCTTGCGACAACGTTCTGGCAGAGGTGTTTATAAGGAACATTGCAAGCATGTTATGGAGATGACAGGAGTTGCGTTGTTCAAGGAATTCAAAGAATCAAATCCAGGTGTGCATGTCTCATTTAGCATGTTCAGTAAGTTGAAACCGTGGTATATTAGGCCAAATACGATTCAGGACACTTGTTGTTGTCGATACCACGTTGAATTCTAGCTATACTACGACACATTTGTGGATTTTTGCAAAAAAACATTGGGATGGTGAACCAGCTCCTCACACAGTGTGGGATTTCATTTCTATGATACTATGCAATAGAGATCCTGAAAATGTGTTTTTCTTTAAAAGGTGTGTAGGTGGGAGAAGATTCCATGAATGTGGTGATTTGGTGTTGTTCCATAGGAAGTTTCCTATCGATCCAACACACCCTGGATTGTCAGATATCATAGTTAAGTGGAAGGGATATGAGTATGTCTCCATGAATCCATCATCTTCTTCGCATGTTCCATCTAAGAGGATCGACTTGCTTGAGGATGAGATTCCTATTTCAGACTTCATGGACAAGTTTCAAGGTCAGATTTACAAATACATCAAACACTCCCACAGGTCTAGGTGGCAAGCCTTAGAATTTAAACATTCTCATGAGGTTTTTCAGCCAGGCACAATCCTATCAGTGGTAGAATTTGTTGAGAATTACACATTTTCTCCTTAGAAAGAGATACAAAGTGAGTATTATCACTCCGACCAGGTCACCATCTTCGTACATTTATTGTATAGACATGCTTAGGCGAGCATTGATGGTACTAGGGATAGCACTCCTCAATCACATGATGTGATCAAGGAATATCATTTTTATGTTAGTGATGATCGTGAGCACGACACGTTGTTTGTTCAACACTGCTTTGGGTTGATTTATGATTCGTTCAAAAAAAATGGGGTATCATTTACAGAACACTGGATTTGGTCAGATGGGTGTGTGGGGCAGTTCAAATTGGCACGCTCATTTTATTGGTTGAGTCGCCTTCACAAAGAGACTAGAATTCGACACACTTGGAGATTTTTTGAAACAGGGCATGGAAAGGGTGAACATGATGGTGCAGGTGCATGTGTGAAACAAGCACTTTGGAGGTACCAAATGAGTCATAGTGCATCTCGACTGAAGTGCTCAGCAGAGGTAGTTGATTGGTGCACGCAAAATTTGGGTCACCAAGGTCACGAACAAGAAAGGCCAGTTCGTAGGTAGGAACAATATATATATTTCAAAAAACAACTTATTTGGAATTTAATAAATGTGTAACTATATTATATATATATGACAGTTTTTTATTCAATGCAGGTTTTTTTGGGATGTTTCCCTAGGCGATGTGAACAGATCAATGCCATGGTATTGCGAGACCATACCTGGCATGAGAGAACTGCATTCAGTTCACAATAAAGACATGGGAGACATAATTTCCATTGAAACACGAAAGTATGCGTGTTTCTGTGAGTTCATCGAGGCCAATGGAATGGGGGTTGATCATTGCATAAATGATGCATATGTCAAACAATGGAAATACGTCCCTCTTAATCCAAAGGGGCCACATCCAATTTCGACATGGCAAGAGATGCACGCTGATAAGGCTGTGGTTTCACTGGATCATGACCGGGTTTCTGACTTGGTTAAACAAGGTACATGTTCATTCATTAACTAAATATGGGTTTCCTTTCACATGTACATTCAATTTTCAAATAGTTGATTGAATGTTTGAACTTGCTTTCACACACACACACACACACACATATATATATATTTAAAGATCTATTTAATATTTGAAAATCTTGATGCAGGTGATGTATTTGTTGTGATTGCACCGCCGGGAAATGACGAGAATGTGGCATACTTTTTAATGCAATGTACACAGATCAAAAGTAGGTTGGTGCGGCCCTATGTCAATGGGGAGTTCACGTACCAAGTTGGTGACCTAGTTGTGATGGGTCACTTCTTTGAAAAAGTGAAAAGACAAGGGGATTACATTATTTATAGAGATTTTATGCCTGAATACATATCTTGTCAGTATAGTCATTTGGTGGTGGCAGCTTGGATACATCTCATTGAAATCAAGGTGAAGAGGGGTGAACCAAAGAGATGGAAGATGTCAGTAGCTGACCATGATCATATTATGGAGACATGCATTCCTATAACCCATTGGTCGGATGAATAGAAGTTATATAGATTTGTATTTAAATGTAATTTTTGTAAACTTATATCTACGATTATGTGCATTAACTCCAAGTGCTTAGAACAAAATGAATTGTCTTATCAAATTTTGTAATACATGTAATGACATTTGACATGAATGAATGTAGCCATCCCTTTGATATGTTTTTTTAAGGTTTATATTGTTTTTAAAGAATATATAATGTTTTAGAATATATATAAAATTTATATATTTCTTTCTTTAACTCATTGTAATATTTATTAGATTGATTAACCTCTATTATTTCTACTCTAGGTGAAGCCATTTCTATTGGATTTGTATTCTTCATATTCAACATCGTGGTTTTAGTAGTCTATGAAACTTGTATCCACTATGAGTTTCCTTCTTTTGTGAATCTGTTTAACTCTTTATTTGTCTTTTCTTTCTTTTCTTATAATTTGTTGGAAACTAGGACCCATGGGGAGCATAACTCATTACTTGTCAACTTTGTTGTGGAAGATATTGTCTTCAATGGTGTCTTCATGTGAAAGACCCCTCCTTGTGGTGTAATAACCCCTCCTTAGGGTATATAGGACCCTATTATGTCACAGTATTCCCTCCTATGTCACAATATTCTTTCATGTCAAAGCTTCATGAGAAAGAACCCTATAGAACCCCCTTCTATTTCATTATATTTTATGAAAAACCCCTAAGTGTTTCGGGTATAGGTAGGCCTAGGTGCATTGGAGGGTCATTATCCTTGTCAAATCCCTTATTATTACTATGTTCATTAAGTTAGATCAGCCCAATAGGTCTCCCATGTCTCATATAAGTAGCGCTCACCTTCCATTCATTTCATAACACAAGTCTCGTCACATCTTGCCCTCTTATGCGAAGTTGGAAAAGGAGACATGAAAACTTGGTGAAGGAGAATAATGAGCATTTTGGCTTGTTTTTAAGGGTTTATTCTTTTTGTTCTTGGTTTCTCTTTGTTAAGTGAATTTGAGGAAAGTGGACCCAATGAAGACAAGAAGGCAACAACAAAGGGAGTTCATCTTCTCCAACTTAATGAGGCCAGTTATGTGATTTTCAAAGTTCATTGCTTTATGTACATAGTGTATATCATGTAAATTTATATTGGAAGAATCATTATTGTATTGTATATGTCATTGAAAAT
>LPNX010713486.1:114281-138355 GCA_001517045.1 Pseudotsuga menziesii
GCGTTTCGAGGGATTTTATCTAGCACATGAGTAAAAAATCTGGTTTTCATCGCCAAATTTGGCCAAAAAGTGTTACCCACCTTTATGGAATCACCTAGTGTTATTCTTCCACAAATACTAAAAATTTCACTAAAATAACGGTCCCATTGCCCATTTCAATGCACCCACTCAGATACACAATACTTCCTGGTATCCCACGGATTCTTCTCTCTGTTGACACCACTTGGCATCAAATTTAAAGCCTTCAATCCCCTTCCAAACCAATTTTACCCTTCATAGAGAGAACACAACAATTGTTTCCATGTGAAAAAAAATTGCCTCAAGCCCTTCCATAATGAAATTGAGGGTTATTTTGTAACTTTCCAATTGAAGGGATACTCCAATTTTTTCCTTCAACTTTTTTTATAATTGAGAATCCATGATAAAGCATCAACAAAGAAAAAATTCAAATTATTTTATAAAAATTCATTCATACCAAATACATAAGACTAGGAATTTGATTTGTGGGATCAAATCACTTAAACTGATAACATAACCCAACTGATAGATACGAAATGAATGAGAATAGAACCCTCCTTCTAACCTGCACTAAAAAATTCCAAGTACGTAGTTGGTAGCCTATATGGGTAAATACCCAAAAATAGGCACATACCCAGTAGGTAATAGGCATATTGGTATTTCAAAAAGGATATGGGCATCCCTCCCCTTCTGGGTTGTAAAGGCCCTATAGGCTACCAACTATGTACTTGGACTTCTTTAGATAATTAATAATTTATGATGACATTAATGTTAACATTGACGTTAGACTTAGTATTTGCATCAATTGTTATAACCTCACACCAATAAAAAAGATGGAGCCCTTTAATCTATAATTGAGTGGTAGAGAACTTCCTTTTTGGTATTGGATAAATTTCTTAGTGATTGGATAAAAATATTGTGATATGTATCAAATTTATATTATATTTTTGTCAAATTTATAATGTAAAAGTGTAATTTCATTATAAAATTAAATATGTGGAATCTTCATTCATCTTCACAATCATTTTGATAAAAAGAAAAATTATATAAAATTCTACACTTTGTTATTGATATTATATACGATATAAAACTTAAATTATATTAAATCTTTAAAACATCAAAATCCTCAAAATTTTAATAACTTCAAAATATGATTAACATTCTAGCAAAATCATAAATGAAATTTAAATCACGACGAAAATTTCTAACATTTAAAATTAAGTTTAAATGTTGGATTCAATATGCCATGTTACATGCAACTTCTTTCAGACCATTGCTTAGTGCTCAATTTGAATTGAACTATGGAAAAGTGATTGAAAATTAAGCCATAAGGTATTAAGGTTATAACCAATAATCATGCATGACACACATTACAACCAAGCATTAATTGCTAGTCACGTCAGGTGTGCTCGTGCATATAGATGAATTAATAAGGGTTCTGATTTGGAAAGCTATCATAGTTGGAATTAGCTAACAACAACTTTCAAACAATTAATGTTACCTTGAAGCTATTCTTTCTCAAATCCTGACCAATCTATGTGTAATATAAATTAGGTAATGAATTACTAGTGAATCCAATCACACAATTCAGAATTAAATTGTGTAAAGGATGATCATAAACTATAATTGATTCACCATATTTTGAAATGTTTAATAATTAATATGGTCAAGTGATTAGAATTTGGGAATCATGATTCAAAACTATGATTAATATGGTTATTGGAGTTTGGAAATGTGATTATGTGAAAGTTGAAACTAAAATGGTTTTAAACTATTAATTTTTTTTATCTTTATTCCAAACTCCTAAACCCTTAATTGGGTTGCTTCCATGGTCATCGTCAACTCTCGATCTTGTTTCAATTTCATATTCCTACCTTATTGGACATCTTTGAGTACATACTAGAGTAATGGTAGTTGGATAGGGGTAGAATTTCATGCCTGGGTTCAGGTAGCTCTGAGCTTCAATAGAGAGGAAGGGGTATTTTAAACCATTAGCAAAAGAGAGCAGTTGATAGTGGGAACTCAAGAGGAAGAATCAACCTAAACCATTTGAAGAAGGAAAAGAGAGAAATATTGGGTAGCAAGCACTGAAGGAGAAGAACTAATGTAAATCATTTGAAGAAGAAAAAGAGAGTGTTGAGTAGTGGGAACTCTATTGTGTCAAAATTCACATAGGGAACTATAATTGCATATGTAATTGGATCGTAGAAATCGTTACTCAAGTTGGATCAGAAAGGGGACTCATGTCTCGAATTGTCAATGCTAGTGAGAATTTGTTTGTTATGCATGCCATCTTTGTATTTCATAGATAGCTCATATCTCCACTTTTCGTGTTGAAAAAAGGTATCCTCCTGGAAATATGAACTGGATTTGAAGGCTGAAATCATGATTTGTTTAGGTGTTGGTACCAAGATATTATAATTATCCTCGGTTTTCTTTATACCCACCCTCTAATTGTATAGCCTTTTGGGGTTGTTCCCATCAAAATCATAGGTTTGAATCAAAGAAACAACCCCTACTTAGGTTGATTCCATTATCATCCCTTAGTCAGGATGTTTCATGATTGTCACCATCAAACCTTGATCAGGCTACTTCCACCTTTTCTTGGACTCTTCATTCATAGGGTAGATCTTCCAATCTTTAGGCTTTGACCCTTATTTTCTTAAGTAAAAATAAGATTGAAACTATACCTTCCATGCCTCCACCTAAGAAAAGGAAGGACATAACCACCCCAACACCACCGATACACAACCCACTTGCATAAGTCCACATCGTCACTAGAGAAAGAACATATATAAAGGAGAGTAATACTTCAGGAGAGTTTATTTTTTCCTGGTTCCCAAAGTTAGGCTGCCAAAAACATATATATAAAGGGTTGGGTTGTTCATGCAGTTGGAAACTGAAACGTATGGTTTGTTGATTAGCTCAACTAGGTGTTTGTGTGGATGAGCTAAACTTGACCTAGTTTCCAGTGCCTCCCATTATGGAGCATATTAGAAACATTGGCCACACCATCTCATGCTCAATGACTATTTCATTTTTCAGGGACGTGCAACATCATAATATTTTTTATTATGTTATTTTATAGGTTTTCACTTAATATTATTTATTGTTCGCATAATCACAGTAACGATGTTTTGAAATTATATGTTATTTTATAAGTTTTCACTGTTAATTTTTTAAAATTGTGTTATTTATATGTTTTTCACTATTAGCTTTTTGAAATTGTGTTATTTTTATATATTTTACTAAAAGCTATAAAATTTAACTCTATAAATTGAATGTTGAGCAATGTTGAGAAGGATGGTCATATTATATTATTAATATGGTTTTAAAATTAAATTCGGCCACTTATTTATTTATTTATTCCTAATGCAACAGAACCCATGTAGAGCATGGCTACATTTCCATCTAATTCAAAATAGAAAGTTAGATGTCTAACTCCTAACTCTTTTGACTACTACTTTGTTACCAAATTAGAAATTCATTGCAATTTACTTTACTTAACATTAGTTTGGCCTAGCTATATATATATATATATATATATATATATATATATATTCCCTGAGAAAAAAAACCTTTATTCTTTTGAATAATCATGGACACCTCCTGAGGAGTATACAATTATGCCTTATAGATCAAGGCTTACACAAAATCACCTTAAAGGTGTACATGTCTACCTTAAACGGATTACATAAGAAAATGAACAGTGTTGCTTCCAATGAGCTGTCAATTTTCATCACTGTATTGTCAAAACAATGTTGCACCATCAATTTTTCCATTTCATCTTTATCTGTCTGATATCGAAATAAAAAATACTCTGTTCCTTCAAAGCGGAATGTGGAACATGATGGAGTACCCTTCATCGAAGATCTCACCCTCAATTATCACTGGTTGAATGGCTAAAGCTTGCTTTGAAAATGTGTATGCTTCTGTGTTGTATTCCCTATATACATGGTTGAAATTAAGAGATGGAAATAAGGTTTGCATAGACCAAATTACTCTCAACAGATTTTGTAAATGAGGGGCTCGAATGTTGTTTCTTTCTTGTTCCCACTCTATCACTGTTTTAAAATCCCCATGTATATTTAGCTTGGCAATTTGTTTGTATTTAGCTATCTTTAGGGTGGCCTATAGAGCCATTAGCTCTGCTTTGCCATTGGTGGCTCTACTTGTGCCCAATTTGAATGATATTTTTTTTGAATCAGAGATGTATATGACCCCACCTGCCCCACCAATGGTAGGATCTCCTTGGCTGGCACCATCAAAGAAATCCCAAGGAGTACTTTTATCAATAAATGGGGCTATGGCTGCTCTGATTTTTCCAATTTTGGGAATTGTTCTATGTTCCTGAAATTTCTGTAGTATCAGTGCTGAAGAGATGTTAATGGGAGTTCAAATGTTCTTAAATATTTCTCTATTTCAGGATTCCCAAATTATAAAAACATAAAGCACAGGGAATGCTTTGAATTCGCATACCACTTTGTTGTCCCACCACTGTTTGGTATTCTACTCCCAGGAATCTTCCCTTCTGATCATTCTGTGCTTACTGAGAGTTCTAGCGACATCCATCTATACTTTTCCTGCATAAGTACAAGTATCGAACAAATGGGAAGTGAGCTCATCATATTTTTTTGCATAAAATGCAAATCCCTGGGCCTTGTAAGCCCCCTTTTCTTAGATTTTCCCATGTCAAAAGTTTATTATTAATTTCCAACCAAAATGTGAGAATGGTTTTTAGTGGACTATTGCATTCCCACAGGCCCTTACACCACCAAGCTTTCTCACCATTGAATTGTTCCATTATAGCAACTTCTTACCCTTTTTTTGCTGTGAAATCTCCATCTTCTGCATTTCTTGTCGATATTATTTTATCCTTAGTGTCTTCTTCCAAACATACACAATTTGATTACAGCAATTTGATGTAATCTTGCCAGCGCTCAGCTTCTTCTCCTTCTAGTTTAAACTCATTGGCTTCTTTCCATCTTGTTCTGCCTATATGGTATAAGATTTTAACTTGTGCATCTACAAGTTTATAGCATCTCTGTTCACCAAGCTTGTTTAGGATCAGTTGTGGAAGCCTATAATCCTCTCCTGCACTAGCCCAAGGATCCAGGCCTATCCTTATGCTTTTTCCATTCCCAATTTCCCAAGCTATCCACGTGCCAATAAGAGGGAATGCTAAGACCATGGATTTCAAACCCACTGAGCCATTTTTGGAGGATTTGTTAGGGCTTCTGATCTAATCTATTATTTCCATGTTTGAGCAGTATTTAGAGCAAACCATGCTGCCCCATAGGGAGTCTTTGTTCTGTATGAGTCTCCAAAGAGATTTGCCTGTCAACGCTTTAGTAAAAAGGGGGAGGTTCTTTATACCCCATCCTCCTATCTCCTTGGGTTGAGCTATGTTGATCCATTTCACCAAAGGCATGCCATTGTTTTGTTTACTTGTTGTCCATAGAAATGTGAAGAATTTATTCTGGATCTTTGTGAGAATTCCTTTAGGAATGTAGGCTATCAAGGCCAGTATATAGGGATACTCTGAAGCACTGCTTTGACCAGGACTAATCTTCCTCCCTTGGACAGAAATTTGTTTGTCCAAGAAGAAACACGAGCCTCTACCTTATGAAATAGCCACATCCAGTCTTTGAAAACATAGCAATTTGGTTTGAGAAAAAAACCTAAATACTTAAAGCCTTCAGCCAATGGTTTTTTTGGATAGGCTAATATCTCCTTCGATTTTTGAGCTAGCTCACGGCGAGAATTCATTGTGAACTAACATTGATTTTTCTATGTTGATTATCATTCCTGTGGCCTTCATGTATTTTTCTATCAATGTAGCATATTCTTTCATGTTATCTTCCTCCCCTATCTCAAATAGCAAAACATCATCTACAAATAAGGTATGTGTGACCTCCTCAAACCCTGATACTTTTACTCCTATGATCCTTCCTTCTATCCTGGCTTTCAGAATTAATCTGCTTAAAGCATCGGCCACCAAGATAAAAATGAACGAGGATATTGGGAATCATTGTATGATACCTATTGAGGACCTAAAGAAATCCAAGGGAGAACCATTTATCAATACTACAAAGGATGTGGATTGGATGGACCCCAATATCCAATCTACCATCTCCATATTCGTCCCTAGTTTTATGAGGACTAGTCTGATGAAGGTCCAGCTTACCCTGTCATATGCTTTGGAAAGGTCTATTTTTAAAGCAAAGGCTGACTGCTTCTCTTTTTTTATAGAGTGTATCACTTCTTGAGCTATAGAGAGTGCATCCAGTATTTTCCTATTCTGTAAGAAGCTAAATTGCTCCTTTGTAATGACCTTACTTAAGGTTGGTTTGATTTTTTGTGCTATAATTTTTGGAATTATTTTGTAGATCATATTACAACATGATATTGGTCTGTAGTCTTCAAATGCTTCACACTTCTGTTTCTTAGATATTAGAGCAATGAAGGTGATGTTATGAATGCTGCCTAACACTTTTCCTAACTGTCTAGATTCCTGGACCACTACTAGTATGTCCTTCTTGATCAAATCATAGAACCCTAGAAAAAAACTCCAGGGTAAAACCATCTGGGCCAAGACTCTTACCTTTCTGGAAAGAGTGTAACACCTGATTGATCTCTTTCTATAGGATGTATTTAGTTATCTCATCATTCATCTCCTTTGTTATAGCTCTTGGGAACAGTTCAAGAACTTCTAACATCTCACCTATTGGGCATCCTGCAAGTTCTTTGAACAACTCCTGAAAATGTTCTACAACAACCTTTGTTTTTTCTTCGAAGGTTTCGGCCCAATTGCCTCTTGTGGTCCTAACCTCATGGATAGTGTTGATACTTTTCCTATGAGAGGCATATCTAGGAAAAAACTTCATATTTTGATCTCTTTCAGCCAACCATAGAGCTCTACTTTTCAGCCTCCATTTTTTCTTCTTCATGTAACAGGAGGCCATCTTTTCTTGGCTCTAATTCTTTAAGTTCTTCTGGTTCTTTCCTGCTAAATACTCCTTCTCTATTATTTTCATATAACTCATTTAATTGCACTTCTACCCTATTTAGATCTTCTTATTTGCTCCTCCTATACTTTTCATCCCAGTCTTTGGAAATCTTCTTTACTTTTTCCAAATTTTCCATAAATTGTTGCATCTCAGAGTGATTTGTTTTAGTTGCTAGAGGCACCCAAGATTCTGAGATGAGATTAAAGTACTCCTCCTCTTCTAACCACTGGGGTTTGAACTTGAATGGGGCCAGAGGTTTTACTTCAGGGGTTTTGATGGTGAGGACTATTGGGCAATGATCTCAGTTGCCTCCTGTTTCTACTAAAGCCTTTAGAATGAGATTACTTCTTCTTAAGTTTTCCAAAACCAAGAACATATCTAATCTCTTCGATACTGCCTATTCCCCATTCCTTTTGTTTCTCTGTGTGGGCATGATTTTTAAAGGGGCTACATCCACCAATCCATTTTGTTCAAACAAGTCACTGAAAAAGGGTCCTAGAGAATCTACTCTGGCATTCTTTCCCCAAACCTCACAGCTAGACAAGGTTAGGTTTAGGTCTCCTCCAAGTTTCAAGTTAGCTATATATATATTCCCAATAGTTATATCTATGAAGAATAAGAATAATGTTACCTTTCTTAGGTCTACATGTTTCTACTTCTCCTAGTTATCTCATATCTAATATACAACTATTATCTTTTTCCCATTAGCTATCCATATCTTTAGGGTGAGGCAAAGTGAAGGGATCTACTCTCAAAGGGTACTCAAACAATGTGGATAAATTCAATAAATAGGCTTCAATACCTGGAAAGAAAGATATTTTTTTTCTTTTACTCTAAACTAAATCTTTTACATTACTTAGATAACCTTATGCCTTGAGTAACTAGAGATATGAGAAAGAGAAGGATTTCTTCAAATCCTTTTTAAATAACCCTTCCACTTGTTATTTTTTTCTCGAGAAATGACGTATACAACATAAGATAAACAATCACCACCTCAGCGAGACACTTTTGCATAACCTTGTAACCATCCATATTCACTTTTTATTGTGTTCATTCCCTTAAAAAATATAATCCAAAAAATTCAATTCTAGTAACAACATAATTTAATAATTCAATATAATCCAAGAAATTCAATTCTAGTAACAACATAATTTAAAAATGAATTATTGGATTATTTAACTAACTCACATTAAAAATAGCATTGCTTATTTAAAACTATAAAGTAAACGATAGAAATTTTGTCACAATATTGAAGAATTCAATATTATCGCTTTTAATATACAATAAAGTTTCAATATAAATTACATTTTCAAATGAAAAAAAATAGTTTATTTCAACCCGTCAACATTGAAGGGTTTAACATGTCATAACCGTTCAAAGTGAAATAGTAACCTGCCCTTCAAATTTGATCCGTGGACACCGCCAACAAATTTTTAATAATTTTGATTTGATGGACACCAGCATTAATTTTTCTTGATTTTTATTTGACTTTAACATTTACGTGTCTTTCGGGAGTGATATTGTTCCAAGAAGACCAAGGTGGTCACGGAGATTCTCTATCCTTGACTCAAAAAAATTAGGAAGATGAATATATAAATAAACTCCGATACACTGTCTATCTTTGACTGTAGCACCGCTTCTACTTCTATCGTGCACTTGATTTGACACAACAAGTGCACTGTCTATCTTTGACTGTAGCACCGCTTCAGCTGTGGATTACTTTCCCACAGCTGATTAATAATAACCATCACCATTTCAACAGGAAAAAACATCTATAAGACTCCAGCCTATACGCAAGACTAAGAATTTCACCTTGTTCAAATTTACAAAGATGAATTTCATTGAAATAATATGCACTCCGGTCAGCCATTTCATTGAACTTTTGTATTTAGATTCAAATAACTTAGGTGGCCCTATTCCTTATGAGATTGGTAGATTGGACAAATTCCTGAAGCTATAGGAAACCTTGAAGCTCTCCTTTTCATAAATATATCTAATAACAATTTTTTTTGGAGTATTCCTACGAATTTATAAATATATCTAATAACAATTATTTTAGGAGTATTCGTACAATTTTAGTAAAGTTTAAAACTCTCCTCTTTCCAGATATATTTAGAAATAATATTTATGAGAGTATTCTTAAAATTATTGAAAAGTTAAAAACTTTTTATTATTTAGATATATTTAGTAACAATATTTATGGGAGTATTCCTAAAACTATTGGAGTTGGAAAAGTCTTTGGTACTTAAATTTATTTAATAATAGTATTTTTGGGACTATTCCTAAAACTATTGGAAATCTTAAATGTTTTAATGTCATAGATTTATCTAATAACAATATTTTTGGCAATATTCCTAAAGCCATAAGAAATCTTTATAAACTTAATGTCATAGATTTACCTAATAATAGGAAATCTTAAAGAACTTTATGACTTAGATGTATCTCATAACAATATTTCTGAAAGTATTTGTGACTTTAGTAGTGAAATGGATTCACTTCAAACTTGATCTCTATCATAAAACTCACTTAGTGGAAATCTTAGCAATATAGAGTTTCCAAATACTTTGCATTACTTCTCAGCTCACTCTAACTATTTCTTTGGGACTATACCAGCATCTTTGGCCAATTCCTATTGTCAATTGCTAGATTTAAGGAGAAACCAATTAGAAGGTAAGATTCATGTCCACCTTGGAAACTTTCAATACTTAAAAGTGTTAAGTATTGGCTATAATAAGTTGCATGGTTGTATTCCTCAATCAATCACAAATATCACCATGCTACAAGTGTTGGATTTATCCAACAACAGATTCAATGGAAAAATACCATCAAAGTTTGAGAGACTCCAAGGATTTAAAATCAAGGAATTTGCAGATCTCACAACTAATGAATTATATTCCAATATCAGGATTGTCATCAAAGGATTTGAGTATATCAAATATTTTCTTGCAACAATTACAATAATTGACTTATCCAACAATAATCTTATAGGAGAAATACCGACAAGTATAGGAAGTCTAAACAGCCTACGATTGTTGAATTTATCTGGGAACAAATTGGAAGGGAGGATACCTACATCACTTTGTCAAATATCTACTTTGGAACAATTGGACTTGGCTAGAAATAATTTGTGGGTATATTTCTCAAGAGCTATCTAATATGTGAATGTTGGAGGTTCTTGATGTTTCATCTAATAGCCTATGCGGCCCAATCCCAACAGGGACACAATTTTTTACTTTCAGTATAACATCTTTTCAAAAAAATAAGTGCTTATGGGGGTGTCCCTTAGACCCATGTAATGAAAAGAAAAGACCAAAGAAGGTAGTATTGGTAAGAGTAGTAATTTCAAAGTGGAATGGCCAAGTCGTGTGGATGAAAAAATGTCATTATTAACATTAGGTATGAGAATCGGGATTGGGGGAATGGTTGCTATGTTCATTTTATGGGAGAGAGCTAGACATTGAGTGTTGTGAGTACCCCATAACAAGTCAAAATCCTTGTATGGAGAGTATTGATTCCCTACATAATGAGAGTGTGAAGATGCTCTATTTTATATTTGATTATGTAAGAGTTATAATATATAGCAAGTGTCAATTAAATTCAATTTGGATACTTGAGAGGAAAAACGTTATCCTTAGGTTCAATGTCATTTATTAACCCAATCACATTTATGACATGTGTTCTCTTTAGATACCAATTGTTGATTAGATGATTGAAGATTTTCCTTTGTTAATATATTACTTTATTTTTTATTCATTATATTTTTTTCAAATACTCTATAAAATATTAGTTTTCTAAATCTTAATTATTTTTAAATAAATTTATTTTAAATTTTATTACATTAATTTTTTTTTCTTTACTCTTACTCTTAGTAAATTTACTTATACTTTATATTGTTTACTAAATTTTTTGTAATATTTATTAAAAAATTTATTACCATTAGTACACTTTAACTTTTACTTTTCTTTATTATGACTTTCATAAAACATTATACTTAATTTTTTAAATTATTAACAATGAATTATACCAAGTTTTATTTTTTAAATTTTAACTCCCACCATTTTATATTTATAACTATTAAATTGTCTCACACATTTATATTATATTTTTATAAAACATTATGATGCATATTCTTAATTAGTACTTCGCTTGATTAGGACCAAGCTAACAACTTACTTTGAGTCATTTGACCTAATTGGGAAGATTAATCCTCCTTATTCCGATGGACATAAGTTAATTTCTTTTTAATCCTTTTTAAAATTTATTTTACCATTTTATATTTATATTATAATTTCTTTTTAATCCTTTTTAAAATTTATTTTACCATTTTATATTTATATTATAATTGCATTATATTTTATATTTATTTTACCATTTTATATTTATATTAGCTAAACGATTCAGAAATATAAAATTACAAAAAAAAATTCAATTATAAAAAGTATGTCTTTATTTACTAATATTAAGTTTTTAAGGTTGGTGCATGTTTTATGGTTATATGACATATTCTTTCTTTTATTTTAATGAAATGCTCTTTTTAGAAATATTAAGTATTAATATATGTAATAATAATATAGCATTATAGTTTTTATATAAAAAAAATTAATTATTTTTAATTTTTTTATTTAAAAAAGTTTAAATGAATTTATTTTTCAATAAAGATATATTGAATATAATATAATATTATTTGTATATAAAATCTATAACAAAAAGTTATAGAATTTCAGATTTAAAAAATATATTTCAAATTTAATTTTTTATTAAAATTTTTATTAACATTCTAAACTTAAATATTAACATAATACTTTTATATATTCTTTGTCAATTGATGAATACAAATCATATAATTCGTTAAAGGAATTATAGTAATAAACATCCATATTAGATATTCATAAATAAAACATTTATCCTTTTTATAAATTTCAAAAAATATAACTAATAACATTATCATGTTCTTAAAAATCTATAAATAATAATTAGTAACATGAGTATATTCTTCAACAACTACAAACAATAACTAATAACAAAAAATAAGAAAGAAAATAATAAAAAGAATTAGTGGCGAAACCCAACATAATATTCACACATATCATGTCATTAAGTTGTATTATATTCACACATATCATGTCATTAAGTTGTATTATAGACAGTATCTCTTCCATAAGAATAATGGAAGAACTAGTAGAAAACCAATATAATATAGAGAATCATAACATTATAGTTGATTATGTACAAGTTAAACTCTAGAAGAATTGTTGTTGCAATACTTCATGTTTCTATATCCGATGTAAATGATCTAAATGGTGGTTCGGATCCTAAAGTACAATTAGGAGGTACTATTTCTCCATCTTCTAGTGAGCTCTTCTTATTGAAAACTCCAAATTTGTATGGAAATAATTTTATAATGGTAGTTCCTAAATTATGGCATCTGAAAGCACCGAGAGTACTTAACCTCAATTTTAATCGTATGCTTGGAGGGTATATTCCAAAGTGTTGTATAATTACACATGTCTTCAATTGATCACCCTTTCATGGAACAACTTAACTAGGACCATACCAACCAAGTTTGGTCGACTAGTCAAGTTGGATCACCTTTACTTATCCCACAATTCTATGGGTGGAAGTAATACATCTACTTTAAGCAACTACACATCTCTCCGAGATTTGTCAATTAAAAGGAACAATATCAATGGTTCGATCCCTTCCGTTTCCATTTATGGAAGCTATATCACACTAACTTTAGTGCCAATGACTTGAGTGGAAGAATTCCAATAGTTCATATTTGTACCCATATTTTGTACATTAACTTTTCAAATAATGACATCAATGTAAGAATTCAAGAGGAGTTGGGGTTTATAAAAAAGCTAGAGGATGGATCTAAGTTATAACAATTTGTAGAGCACTATTCCTTTAGCTCTAGGAAATTTCCTTCAAGTACATTTAAACATAATCGAATTGTTATGTAATATACCTCCTCAGTTGGGTAATTTAAGAGATATTACCAAACTATCGATTATCTATTCTTGTCTCAACAACTATAGTTCAATTTCAGGTTCCCTCCCTCCCAAAATATGAAACTGTACTAAAATCACCTCTCTAATGCTCAATTCAAATATTATTGCAAGTATCAGCCATGTAACCCTTACAACACTAAGCAAGCTCCAATCCCTTCTCTCTCTAAGAACAATATTATAGGTACAATTCCTAAAGAAATAGGAAAGCTCCAGCCTCTTCAAGTTTATATTTAGATTCCAATAGCTTAAGTGGGCCTATTCCCCATAGCATGGGTCAGTTAAAGTTTAGACTCCATGATTTAGATATGAGTTCTAATTATGTTTCTGGCAATATTATTCTTGGGATTGGTGGATTGATTTTATTAAAAGGTTTAACATTATAAAAAAAAAGCTCACCAAACAAATTCCTAAATCCATATCAAAGCTTAAAGCTCTCGTACTCATAGATATATCTAATAACAATATTTTTGGAAGTATTATGAAAACTATATAAAAGCTCAAAACTCTCTCTTTCTTACATATATCTAGTAACAACATTTATGGGAGAGTTCCTAAAAATGTCAAAAATCTCAAAACTCTCTCTACTTGGATATATCTAGTAATAATATTTATGGGAGTATTCATAAAACTATCAGAAAGCTCAAAACTCTCTCTGTGGGAAACCTCTAGCAATAAATAATGAAAATGCACAATATAACAGAAATAAGATAGCACAAAAGGAAATTATTGATCGCATGCCACTTCGAGGGGTATACCTTCTTTGAGAAAGCTCAATACAAATTACTCATGGATGATTTCCTTGACCTCAACACGTACTTATATACTAAGTCTAATATAAACAACTTTTACTCCCCATGAATGTGGGATAATACAATATACTCACAAGACGACTTACAAAGCATATGCATCCAACAACAATATACTAACAAAGTAAAGAGAAGGTCTGAAATGGGTTCCTAACATCCCCTCCCTCTTAGAAAATCTTTTTCTGCAAAGATTTAGATGTGAGAATTAGTGTTGCATCTGAAGGAGTGGTTCAACATCGAGGAAGATTGTCTCGTTAAAAATGTGTTGCTTCACATTCTCTCAAAATGAAAGTTGCTTCGGTTTCCGATGTAGACACATGAATACTAGAACTCTTAATAGCAAGAACAACTTTGCATTCGATTCACAATATGGACTGTGCAAGGTTTTGATACACTCGACCAATCCAATGCTTATAACCAATGCAGGGTTATAATTATAATGGAGAAAGCTAGCTAACATTGGTATACGATATTCGTAAATTAGTAACTCGATATAGAGCATAGAAGCATAATTGGTCGTATTGGCATTTCGTCTACGGAAATTCCTAACAATTCCAAATTCGTGGAATATTTTGTGTTGGTGCAATACGACTCTTACTTCATGCAAGTTTATTTAAAGAAACAAATTTTAATTATTTAAACATTACAAAATAAATTCCATTTAATTTCATACTTTGCAATTCAGTTAATACTAGTAAATATTTATTGCTTTGTTATTAAAATAATTATTAATAACTAAGAGTATTCTCTCCTAAACTCCTCCCATTTTATTTTTTGTTTTTTAAATTGGAATTTTCTTTATAACATTTATAATATATTGGTGAATATTTAATTAAAAATATTATATATTAGAAGTCTACTAAAATACTAGTATAGGATTTTTTTTATTAATTATTTTTTCTATATCGAATCTTATTCATATTAATACTCAAATTATGCTATTATGATATAGAGTTCAAAATTGAAGATTCAAATTTATATCTGCACTTATCCCTAGAAGCACAACAAAGGGATCTACAACGTTTTAGCCTCGAAAATGAGATGAACCAAGGGAAAGCCATCTTCTTCTACCAAAATCAATGGGCGAGACAAAAAAAATCATGACCCAACCTAGTTCCACCAGGGTCTCTTAATCTACCCACTTTGCATAGTCAAACGGTCCCTAAGGAAGGGAGGTTAGGAAAAAGAAAACAAGTGGAAAGTTGGAAAGATGCTCCATGAAACGAAAAATGGTTATTGTTATTTTGTATTATTTTGTTGGACTCTTCCATGGAGTTGTTAAATGTTATTTTCTCATGAATCCAAAGCGATTTCCCATTTGTCAATATGGACACCATTTATTTAATAGGTGTTTTATTATGAATCCAATAAATGGCCCAATTAACTAATCAATTGATTTATCAACTTAGTTAAAATTATACCTTTTGCAGTAAATTTAACAATAAAATCTAGCCAAATACATAGTTCTTTGTTATTTATGTTGGTTGTCATCATGATGACATCTTACCTCTCATGTGGGACTGTCCTCATGAAAGCAATATTCAACAATTTCATGAAAAATAAGTTTGAAACTAGTGTGAATTCCTTATCGGTCTCATTGCTTGAATAAACCATAAACTATTGCAAAGATACTAAATAACGTTAACACTTTTCTTAAAATGGTCTTGAAAGGTAAATACATAGACATCATGATTTAATTTTCGTATCTTAAATTGCAAAGCCATGATCTTATGGAGATTGGGTAAAACAAAAAATTTTGTTTTACATAGACATCATGATTTAATTTTTGTATCTTAAATTGCAAAGCCATGATCTTATGGAGATTGGGTAAAACAAAATTTTGTTTCCAAAATTAATTAATGATTCAGGAGGATCCCTTGATGAAAATTAAAGTCTTTAAAAAAATGGGCCACATGGAACACCCATAAGGTGCCATGTGGCATGCACAATCAACAAGGTGGTGTCATGGCACAATCCTAGACTACTGCATGGTAGGTTTATGGCATCGAGGTACAGTTGGAATTAAGTCACAAGTGATGTGGACCAATGGCATGTTGACAGGTGGGAGGGTCGGTATCCATGTAGACCAATCAAGGCTTGCCATGTGGCATCCCTATTGGCACTTAGTTGGACGGGTTACCAAAAATTGTGGAGTCAGGGAGGATCAAACCCTCGACCTCCAATCTGCCAAAGTCTCCACAATATCTCGCCAACCATGGTCTCCACATTTGATGCTTAACCTATATAGGTTACAACTTCTATTTGAAGTTGAACTATGTTTCAATTTGAAAAAGGGGTGGGTCGAGAGCTTAGCTCTCAACCCATGTGGATATGCCAACACCAAGGCATTCAAATCGGAGGATACAACAACCATATTCCAATGCATATGCCAACACAACAAAAAAATGGTCCAATACACAAGCATCCAACAACAAAGCCACAATACATGCCAACACATCGAAACCAAATGTCCCACCACCATACACATTCAAATCTCAACGAAGTGATATTAGAACAAAGCCGATGGCGATGGATCCCATGAACTCCGTCCCAATATTACAATGTGTTACCACTATCCCATGGCCAATCCACTCGATATAGAATGGGAGGTTATTGTTAAATTTTGTTTGGATTTCATAAGCCTAAAATGGGGTGTGTGGCCACTGTTTCGAGGCCCAAAATGCCTTTTTAAACACCATTTTAAGAGCCACAAGGATATAATGTTCGACACCCTAGGTCTGCACAGTTCCTGAGGTAGGAGAAAGAACAATAAGGTACAGTCTGTACCATCTGTACATGCACAACAAAGGGTTGTCTTGATTCGAGTGCCAGAAGAGGTCTCAAGCAAATATAGTCGTGTTTATACTCATTTTTCTCGAAATTTCAAGAGGAATGCAGTGGTGTAGTATGTTTTTGAGTTTGAATGAAAAAACTCAGAATTTTTTCTAGAACTCATGTATGTAAGCTTTTGAAGACTTAATAAGATCAGCCTTCTCATTGAAAGTTCCCAGGAGATGTAGACCAGGAGGGGTGAACTCTATTATCATCTCTTGTCTACATTTTCATGGTTTTGTTTTATTTTCTTATGTGATTTGATTAAGCAGTTAAATTGATCTTTTTTTAAAAGTCTTCTTATAAGGTTAATAATTCAATTTTCTCATGCAATTTACATGGTTAAAAAGATCTTGAAAATTCTTAGATCAAGTTTGGTATTAGAGTAGCTTAACCATTACAGTGTGAGTTTTTGGATGTTAACAAGATCAAGGCTTCAACGTGGTGAAGGATAACTTGAATAATTTGACCCAAAAATTGGTTCAAGAAGAGGTAGAATGGCTTCACCAAAAGGAGAAGATGGGGCTTCTTCAATCCCATCAAAAGGGGAATTTCTTAAGGCTTTCATGAGGATGCAAACAATGTTGGAGGAGATTTATCAAGATTGAAAGAGAGGTGAACAAGGTGGTCCATCACATACTTAAGATAAAAGAGAAGAAGGTGGCAAGGACCCTCCTAAAACTCCACCACCTTCACCGTCTTTTCTTGATGTTTATTTACCTTCTCCATTTGAAAAGAGAAAGAAATTTGATGGAAAAATTGATTTCAGTATGCTTAAATTAAAGCTTGATATTAAGTTTGAATTACCTATTTACAATGGAGAACTTAACGCTGAAAAATTAGATAATTGGATCCGTCAAATACAAGTTTATTGTAGGATTAAAAAATTCACTAAAAATAGCATAAAAAATCAGTTGGATTCTCTCCGACTTGGAGGGACCGCTCTCATAAGGCAGGAGAGGAGATCTAAAGAGGATCTTGCCACAAAACGTAAAATTATACCCTCTTGGTATGAGTTTACTTCAACATTAAAAAAACAGTTTTATCCGTTGGGGTATATGCAACAAGCTATGATGGACAGGAAGAATTTGAAGCAGGGTAAGGAACAAAGTGTGCATGAATACACATAAGAGTTCAAGAAAAGAGCTTTGGTACTTGGTATACCTCTCTACATTCAATAAACTCTTATAAATTATATAGGAGGACTACATAGTTATTTACCTCATATGATACTTATGTTTAATCTTACTAACCTTGATGAGGTATGTGTTCAAGTGACTCATATGGAGTCCAAAGGGAAGAATACAAAATATAACTTTTCCAGGAAACCTTTTAAACTAGATGGAAACAAGTGCAAAGGTAAGGGGAAAGGTAAACATATAGCTATTATAGGAAAGAAGGAGAAATGTATGATAGATAATTTTACATTTTTTGTTAGTGCTTCTCATGACCTACTTTCCCACACTACTTAAAGTGAGTGGATAGTTGATTCTAGTTATACACATGATCTGGATAAAGATGATTCTCTTTTTTCTTCCTTAAGTGAAGTTGCAGAAAGAAAAATAATTGTAGCATATGATTATGCACTTACTATTGTTGGTTGTGGTAATAATGAATGTCAAAATGGTGTGATTATCAATTTGTATCATGTCCCCCACATGAGTTCCAATCTACTTTATGTATTTCAACTTACTCAAACTAGAAAGAGGGTTGAATTTTGGCCATACCAACTTGTTTTGAAGGATGTACATAGTTGGGAAATTGTTGATATAGGTTTTATTAATCCCAAAGATAAACTATACATGTTCTATGATACTCCTAAGGGAAATACATGAATGACTAATCTCATTGCTCAAACCGATGACCACAATAGAACTTGGCATGAATGGCTTGGACATTTGAATTTCCAAAGCTTGAAATAGATGGTGAAACATGTCATATACTAACTAGCATTTTTCCACTTGATGGAGTGTGTGAGGGTGGGTTCTTGGAAAGAATCACTAAGATTGCTTTGAGATTAGAAAGGTATGGAGAGGAAAAGCTCACTTGGAACTAGTCCATCATGACCTTTGTTACATGAACAAACCATCACACATAGGTGCAAGGTACATCTTGATCTTCATTAATTAATTTTACAAGTACACTTAGGTATATTTGTCGAAGAATAAGAGTCGTGTCTTTGAAAAGTTCAAGGAATTTAAGGCATTAGCTGGAAAGAAATGTTAGTGACCTGTGAAATGTTTGAGATTAGACAGTGGTGGAGAATATGCAGGTATACATTTTGAAAACTATCAATCATATAATGAAAAATATTGGAAGAGATCAATACCTCATACATCTTAGCAGAATTGAGTAGCAGAAAGGAAAAATTGGACTTTGGTCGAGATTGCGCATTGCTTTCTTCAAGCGATTGAATCCATGAAGATGAGAAACACTTTTTGGCTTAAAGTGACATTGGAAATTTGAGTTTTTACTTAGTTATAAATTGAAGCCCTCAAAACTCATATATGCTTTGTGAACTCCAACATGCAACAAGAAAAACAAATTGTAGGGAATTATGTTTTCCTTCCACCAATATTTTTTTAAACAAATAATAATATTATTTAATATGTCAAAATTGTATTTAATGATATGTTTGTTCTTCTAAATTTTAGGAAAAGTTAACAAGTCGCTTGTTTGCACCTACACTAATTTAGTGATAAATGCATAATTCCTGAACAAAATATATATAAACATAATCTACACAAAACGCACCTGGGCACACACATTTTTTAACTTATTTTGGAAATTTATATTTTTTAATTAATTTTCAAAGCTGAGCATGGAAATTTTAATCACATTTTGTACATGTGTGTGTGCATGTAAACTTTTTTTACTGTTTACAAAAATCAGAAAACAAAAACTAAACCTTTGAAGACAATATGTTGATGTGGGGCATATATATTTTTTGAAAATTTTCGGTTGTGTACTTTTTATGTTGTTGATATTTCTTTGCATTGATTTGAAGTCATGGACATAGTTTTTAAGTGCAAGTTTGAAGAGAAAATAAAAAATTCATTATCATATGAACTCAAAAACCTATAAATTATATGTCAATGGATAGATGATTCACTGATCAATCAATTGCTATGAAGTATGCCACTTAAGGTGCATCATAGGAAAGGGTTTAGGTCTGGAAAAGATGCCAGTAAAATTAAATTTGCAGAACTGGGGGCTAAAAGTTTGTTTTTTAAGCCCTCGACTAAGCTATTAGCTCGATCGATATTTTAAAACCCTCAATCGAGCTTTTACACACTTTTTGTAACACCTCGGTTTTGACCCCGTTGCATTAAATGAACATGATGTATATATTGTAATGATCATGGTGTGGAGCTACAGGCCAAGGCCCTGCCATTGATCGGTTATGCTATGTTGGATTTAAATTTGTCACCGATGGTATATCGGGGCATGCGGCACATATTAAGTTTCAGCATCATGTAAATATGCATATTTAATTAAAATGAACCCGACCAACTACGATCATGGCAACTAAAATTGAGAAGGGGCATGATTTTCACAAGGATAAGGGTGGGGAAATTGTCAAACCTTGGGTCATGAGGGAAATACCCATGTATCTTCTTTCCTTGTCTTACCCAACCACCTCCATTAATAATTGTTGCTGGTGGTTGAGGCAGTTATTGTTGTTGGGAGTGGGGTGGCAGGACTGTCAGTCCTTGCCTCCACGCACACTCCACCCATGGTTGACTTCACAATGGCAAAGAAACCACTGCCATCACTCACACAGGATACCACTCTTCTTCCATGACAGTGCTGAACCGCTCACGCCCTTCATTCATCCACTTCACCACGCGCTATCTCCACAGGACTGTCAGTCCTTGCCTCCACGCACACTCCACCCACGGTTGACTTCACAATGGCAAAGAAACCACCGCCATCACTCACACAGGATACCACTCTTCTTCCACGACAGTGCTGAACCGCTCACGACCTTCATTCATCCACTTCACCACGCGTTATCTCCACAGTCTGTTCATCCACGCGCAGAGGTCTGTGTCATCCTCACGTAGAAGCCATTGCCTGTCATTTTGTTCATCCTCACACTTAGGCAGTTTTTCTACTGGATCCCACGCAGCTAGGAGGGGAGCCGCTTATCGGTGGTCATTCACGTTTTTCCCTAGGGTGGAATTGGGTATGTTTTTCCTTTTTGTTTTGGGGTCGGGTGCAAGATTTCCTCACGCACAGGTCGAGAGTATGTAATTTCTTCCCCAGTGAGGGACTGTGTAAGTCTTCTCCGCTTTCTTAATTGTCTAGGATGGAATGCTGTCTGCCATATGTGGTGATTGTGTATGCTAATACGTTCCTTGTTGGGACTGTCGTTTTCCCATCTCATGAGCTATGTTTGTTGTTACATTTGGGGACTGTTGTAATTTGTTTGGGAGTCGTTTGGGCCATGATAGGGCCAAGAACAACTCAGGAATTGTTTCCCCTATTAAGCTGTAACAGCTGATTGATTGCATGTGTGCAATGGTTGGTCTTCGGACTGTGTTGGGAGCAGGGATGGGGGCTTGGTTTGCTTGATAAAACTGGTGGATGGAAACCGCACAGACAGAGCTAGAGGGCTGGATTTCTTCTCCACAACCCCTGAATAGCACTAGAAGGGAATGCAAGGCCTGAGGGACTGTGTAGCAGAGAAGGGACTGATTCCTTTTGTTGGGAGTGTGTGGGTGTCATAGAATTCAGGCTAGTTCTGGTGTAGGTGTCCCTGGCTCTGCAATGAGCTCACTAGCTTAGCATTTAGCCTTTCCCACTCCTGGATGGCCTGATAAACCCACTATGTTGGCTTGGATATGCTTTGTGTATCCTTGGCTATGTGTAAGCCTGTTGGTTCCCTTATTCCTTGGAGAATCATGCCAAGCTCGGGGGTGGGAGCGTTGCTGAGAGATTAAGGAGCATGTTGGCCTATGGTTGGGTGGAACGTTGCAGCGACGTGGCTGGTTGTGGAATGACTTCTTCATAAGATAAGTGATCTTGTCCATTTTCACTTCTGCAACCATATTTTCTGTTAATGAATGTAATGAACATGATGGGTGAATGCTTGTATGAATGTATGATGTTTCCGCTGTGTCTGATAGATAATTGCATCTGTGCATGATAAATGTTCATGTGTGTATGCTCTAGTTCAAATCATTTGCTTAAGCATTCTGTTTCAGCAATTTTTATGAATTCACATGTTCATGGGGCTCTTAGCCCGGATGGTTAACGCCATGGGTCGTGTCCCCTTTGCCGGTCGGAGGGATGGGGACATGACAGCGTGGTATCAGAGCTCATGATTGTAGCATGGGCCTGAATGGACCACGTAGAGGCAGTGACAGAAGCAGAACTTCTTTCTGCCCAGCAGAGATAAAAAATTTGATGATAGGAAAACTTCCAAAAATTTGCCCGATGTTTGAACTGTCAGATCATCGAAAGAGTTAGTGGTAACGACTTCCGATGTAGCGGAAGAGTTGAACTGTCGGATCATTGAATTAGTGGAACGGACTTCCGACATAGCGGAAGATTTAGACAAAAGCGCACCCGACGGGAATAGTTTGAAGGAAAATCGCGGGAAAATTGTCTAAGTGTTCGATGTCCATCGAAAGAAAATAGTTGTTCGAGCATCCGCCATTGCGGATGGAAAAACAACTACACGTCCAACGGGTAAGTTCTCCAACCGTCGACGCCATGAAGAAAAGTTGAAAAATTTTCTAAGTATAGAAAACCACGGCTATCGGAAGAAAATAGTTGATCGTGCGCTCGCCGTTGCGGAAGTCTAGAGCACTAGACTTCCGATGTGAAAAGGCAGCCGATGTCGTAACGAAAGTTCAAAAAAAATTTGAAGTGATGAAAGCAGCGGCCAATTGGAAGAAGAAAGTGGTTTGTGCGCCACCGTTTCGGAAGCCAAAGGCACTAGCCTGCCGATGAGGAAATACTGCCACCGAAAGAAGATGGTGTTTTACGTGCCGCCGTTTCGGAAGCTGAAAGCACTAAGCCTTCCGACAAGAAGCGACTACCGACGTCGATTAGAGTGTGCCACAGTAGATTTGGCCGCCAATCGGGAGAAGATCGAGGATGTTGGGCCGCCGTTGTGGCTACTGAGGAAATTATTTCGCTGACGCGAAGAAGAAAGATGAGCCGATCAAGCGACGAAAAGGGAAAGTTTTGAAAAATTTTCTAAGTCCGGGGATCATCGGCCATTGGCAATGATTAGTGGATGGAGCTTCCGACAGCCGATGGGCTACGTCGAATGAAGTTAGTGGATTGAACGTCCGCCGTTGCGGCTATCCAATGGACTATCCTTCTGAAGGGTTAGTTGTTCTGATTTCCAACGAACAGAGGAAGAAGCTAGTTGTTCTGACAGCAGATGAACAGCAGAAAAATTTAGTTGTTTCGACCGCCGATACAGCGGAAGAAGTTAGTTGTTCCGATTTTCGATGTACAGTGGAGAAGTTAGTGGTTTGGGCTGCCGAAACGTCGGATCAATAGTGGAAATGAGATCCGATTCTGCATAAGGAAAATTTGAGTTTCCATGGGATTTTTTCAGCCGATTTCAACTGTTTTTCAGTGGGATTTTCAGTTGTTTTTCAATAGATTTTCGAGGCTAAAATGAAGAAAATCTAGTATTTGGGCAATTGTTATTATTCCAGGAGAAGGTAAGTGATTATGATTTATATCAATGTTATGTATCTAACATTTAACACATATTTCATTAAATTTGGAATTATACAAGGGATCTAGAATTTAGAACTTCAACAAGATTGAGTTTTCAAAAAATGAAAAACCAAAAAATTACTTAATTCACTCATTTCAACTTTATATTCACCATTTTTTTATAATATTATCAATATAAGCTATATAAAATCAAATTTATATAAAGTTGAAGCATATCTTCCTAATATTAAACTTAGATTCCTTTCATTATTTTATTATTATAATTTTTTAATTTGTATTAATATTTGAGTTGATCAAGGTTTACCTCATCTCATGAACAATAGATGTTGCAAGAAATTTCTTACCTATTAAGTTATCTAATGGCATTATTTGTATGTTGAAATTATTAACCATTTTATTTATAATTTGATAAAGCATATATTGTGCATGTGTTGAATTACCATATTAGTAAGAGATTGTCTCCATTTTAGAGTGACCTACAAAGTTATTTAATGATATAGCAGTCAATGTGTTTGTTACTGTAACAAATTTATGTATTGGCATAGTAACTTATTAATTCCCAATCTTGATAATGGGTGGCTAGAACATCGGGATTTTTTCTCAACTTCAAGAAACAACAAGAACTGGAAATGCCTAGGAATTGGCTGAAACCTCTAATACCATGAAAAATTATTAGCTCATATAGTCAC
>LPNX010713503.1:1160-24063 GCA_001517045.1 Pseudotsuga menziesii
AAGAATCTGGTCAAAGCTGAGACTGAATCATGCAGTTTTGTTAGGGTTTGGCCTAAAGATGGCGAAAATATCTCTCAACATCGTGAAAGTCGGCATGCACTCTTATTTTCCAAATGCAGATTTAAATCAATGATTAAATTTTAATTTTGAGAAATTAGTCAAACGTGAAACTTCGTTGTACGGTTTTGCTAAGGTTGGGATTAAAGGGGGTGAAAATATTTTGGAATGTCTCAAAAGTTTGCATGCACGCTTGTTGATCAAATTGGCATCCAAATTTATGATCAAATTTAAATTCTAAGAAACTGCTCGAAAGGGAAACTCCCGTGTGCGGTTTCAACATGGTTGAGCTTAAAGGGGGTCAAAATAGCTTGAAACGTCATGAAAGTTGGCGTGCATGCTTGTCTATCCATTATGCCTCCAAACATATGATTAGGTTTAAATTCTAAGAATCTTGTCAAAGCTGAGACTGCATCATGCAGTTTTGTTAGGGTTTGGCTTAAAGATGGCGAAAATATCTCTCAACATCGTGAAAGTTGGCATGCACTCTTATTTTCCAAATGCGGATTTAAATCTATGATTAAATTTTAATTTTGAGAAATTAGTCAAACGTGAAACTTCGTTGTGCGGTTTTGCTAAGGTTGGGTTTAAAGGGGGTGAAAATACTTTGGAATGTCTCAAAAGGTTGCATGCACGCTTGTTGATCAAATTGGCATCCAAATTTACGATCAAATTTAAATTCTAAGAAACTGCTCGACCGGGAAACTCCATCGTGCGGTTTCAACAGGGTTGGGCTTAAAGGGGGTCAAAATAGCTTGAAACGCCGCGAAAGTTGGCATTCCTGCTTGTCTATCCAATATGCATCCAAACATATGATCAGGTTTAAATTTAAGAATCTGGTCAAAGCTGAGACTGCATCATTCAGTTTTGTTAGGGTTTGGCTTAAAGATGGCAAAAATAGCTGTCAACATCGTGAAAGTTGGCGTGCACTGTTATTTTCCAAATGTGGATTTAAATCTATGATTAAATTTTAATTTTGAGAAATTAGTCAAACGTGAAACTTCGTTGTGCCGTTTTGCTAAGGTTGGGCTTAAAGGGGGTTAAAATATTTTGGAATGTTTAAAAAGTTTGCATGCACGCTTGTTGATCAAATTGGCATCCAAATTTATGATCAAATTTAAATTCTAAGAAACTGCTCAAAAGCGAAACTCCGTCGTGCGGTTTCAACAGGGTTGGGCTTAAAAGGGGTCAAATAGCTTGAAACGTCGCGAAAGTTGTCGTGCATGCTTGTCTATCCAATATCCATCAAAACATATGATCAAGTTTAAATTCTAAGAATCTAGTCAAAGCTGAGACTGCATCATGCCGTTTTGTTAGGGTTTGGCTTAACGATGGCGAAAATAGCTCTAAACATCGTGAAAGTTGGCATGCACTCTTATTTTCCAAATGAGGATTTAAATCTATGATTAAATTTTAATTTTGAGAAATTAGTCAAACGTGAAACTTCGTTGTGCGGTTTTGCTAAGGTTGGGATTAAAGGGGGTGAAAATATTTTGGAATGTCTCAAAAGTTTGCATGCAAGGTTGTTGATAAAATTGGCATCCAAATTTATGATCAAATTTAAATTTTGAGAAACTGCTTGAAAGGGAAACTCCGTCGCGCGGTTTCAATAGGGTTGGGCTTAAAGGGGGTCAAAATAGCTTGAAACGTTGTGAAAGTTGGCGTGCATGCTTGTCTATCCAATATGCATCCAAACATATGATCAGGCTTAAATTCTAAGAATATGGTCAAAGTTGAGACTGAATCATGCAGTTTTGTTAGGGTTTGGCTTAAAGATGGTGAAAATAGCTCTCAACATCGTGAAAGTTGGCATGCACTCTTATTTTCCAAATGCAGATTTAAATCTATGATTAAATTTTAATTTTAGGAAATTAGTCAAACGTGAAACTTCATTGTACGGTTTTGCTAAGGTTGGGCTTAAAGGGGGTGAAAATATTTTTGAATGTCTCAAAAGTTTGCATGCACGCTTGTTGATCAAATTGGCATCCAAATTTATGATCAAATTTAAATTCTAAGAAACTGCTCGAAAGGGAAACTCCCGTGTGCGGTTTCAATAGGGTTGAGCTTAAAGGGGGTCAAAATAGCTTGAAACGTCGTCAAAGTTTGCGTGCATGCTTGTCTATCAATTATGCCTCCAAACATATGATCAGGTTTAAATTCTAAGAATCTTGTCAAAGCTGAGACTGCATCATGCAGTTTTGTTAGGGTTTGGCTTAACGATGGCGAAAATAGCTCTCAACATCGGGAAAGTTGGCATGCACTCTTATTTTCCAAATGCGGATTTAAATCTATGATTAAATTTTAATTTTGAGAAATTAGTCAAACGTGAAACTTCGTTGTGCGGTTTTGCTAAGGTTGGGCTTAAAGCGGGTGAAAATATTTTGGAATGTTTCAAAGGTTTGCATGCACGCTTGTTGATCAAATTGGCATCCAAATTTATGATCAAATTTAAATTCTAAGAAACTGCTAGAAAGGGAAACTCCGTCGTGCATTTTCAACAGGGTTGGGCTTAAAGGGGGTCAAAATAGCTTGAAACGTCGCGAAAGTTGGCGTGCATGCTTTTCTATCAAATATGCATCCAAACATCTGATAAGGTTTAAATTCTATGAATCTGGTCAAAGCTGAGACTGCATCATGCAGTTTTTTTAGGGTTTGGCTTAAAGATGGCGACAATAGCTCTCAACATCGTGAAAGTTGGCATGCACTCTGATTTTCCAAATGCGGATCTAAATCTATGATTAAATTTTAATTTTGAGAAATTAGTCAAACGTGAAACTTCGTTGTGCGGTTTTGCTAAGGTTGGGATTAAGGGGCGTGAAAATATTTTGGAATGTCTCAAAAGTTTGCATGCACGCTTGTTGATCGAATTGGCATCCAAATTTATGATCAAATTTAAATTCTAAGAAACTGCTCGAAAGGGAAACTCCGTCGTGCGGTTTCAACAGGGTTGGGCTGAAAGGGGGTCAAAATAGCTTGAAACGTCGTGAAACTTGGCGTGCATGCCTGTCTATCCAATATGCATCCAAACATATGATCAGGTTTAAATTCCAAGAATCTGGTGAAAGCGAAGACTGCATCATGCAGTTTTTTTAAGGTTTGGCTTAAAGATGGTGAAAATAGATCTCAACATCGTGAAAGTTGGCATGCACTCTTATTTTCCAAATGCGGATTTAAATCTATGATTAAATTTTAATTTTGAGAAATTAGCCAAACGTGAAACTTCGTTTTGCGGTTTTGCTAAGGTTCGGCTTAAAGGCGGTGACAATATTTTGGAATGTCTCAAAAGTTTGCATGCATGCTTGTTGATCAAATTGGCATCCAAATTTATGATCAGATTTAAATTCTAAGGAACTGCTCGAAAGGGAAACTCCGTCGTGCGGTTTCAATAGGGTTGGGCTTAAAGGGGGGGTCAAAATAGCTTGAAACGTCGCGAAAGTTGGCGTGCATGCTTTTCTATCCAATATGCATCCAAACATATCATCAGGTTTAAATTCTAAGAATCTGGTCAAAGCTAAGACTGCATCATGCAGTTTTGTTAGGGTTTGGCTTAAACATGGCGAAAATAGCTCTCAACATCGTGAAAGTTGGCATGCACTCTTATTTTCCAAATGCGGATTTAAATCTATGATTAAATTTTAATTTTGAGAAAATAGTCAAACATGAAACTTCGTTGTGCGCTTTTGCTAAGGTTGGGCTTAAAGGGGGTGAAAATATTTTGGAATCTAGCATGCGCTATTATTTTCCAAATGCGGATTTAAATCTATGATTAAATTTTAATTTTGAGAAATTAGTCAAACGTGAAAGTTCATTGCGAGGTTTTGCTAAGGTTGGGCTTGAAGAGGGTGAAAATATTTTGAAATGTCTCAAAAGTTTGCATGCACGCTTGTTGATCAAATTGGCATCCAAATTTATGATCCAATTTAAATTCTAAGAAACTGCTCGAAATAGAAACTCCGTCGTGCGGTTTCAACAGGGTTGGGCTTAAAGGGGGTAAAAATTGCTTGAAACGTCACGAAAAGTGGTGTGCATGCTTGTCTATCCAATATGCATCCAAACATATGATCAGGTTCAAATTCCAAGAATCTGGTCAAAGCTAGGACTGCATCATGCAGTTTTGTTAGGGTTTGGCTTAAAGATGGCAAAAATAGCTCTCAACATCGTCAAACTTGGCATGCAATGTTGTTTCCAAATGCGGATTTAAATCTATGTTTAAATTTTAATTTTGAGAAATTAGTCAAAGGTGAAACTTTGTTGTGCGGTTTTGCTAAGGTTGGCCTTAAAGCGGGTCAAAATACTTTGGAATGTCTCAAAAGTTTGCATGCACGCTTGTTGATCAAATTGGCATCCAAATTTATGATCAAATTTAAATTCTAAGAAACTGCTTGAAAGGGAACCTTCGTCATGCGGTTTCAACAGGGTTGGGCCTAATGGGGGTCAAAATAGCTTGAAACGTCGCGAAAGTTGGCGTGCATTCTTGTCTATCCAATATGCATCCAAACATATGATCAGGTTTAAATTCTAAGAAGCTGGTCAAATATGAGACTGCATCATGCAGTTTTGTTAGGGTTTGGCTTAAAGATGGCGAAAATAGCTCTCAACATCGTGAAAGTTGGCATGCACTCTTATTTTCCAAAATGTGGATTTAAATCTATGATTAAATTTTAATTTTGAGAAATTAGTCAAACGTGAAACTTCGTTGTGCGGTTTTGCTAAGGTTGGGCTTAAAGGGGGTGAAAATACTATGGAATGTCTCAAAAGGTTGCATGCACGCTTGTTGATCAAATTGGCATCCAAGTTTACGATCAAATTTAAATTCTAAGAAACTGCTCGAACGGGAAACTCCGTCGTGCGGTTTCAACAGGGTTGGGCTTAATGGGGGTCAAAATAGCTTGAAACGTCGCGAAAGTTGTCGTGCAAGCTTGTCTATCCAATATGCATCCAAACATATGATCAAGTTTAAATTCTATGAATCTGGTCAAAGCAGAGACTGCATCATGCAGTTTTGTTAGGGTTTGGCTTAACGATGGCGAAAATAGCTCTAAACATCGTGAAAGTTGGCATGCACTCTTATTTTCCAAATGTAGATTTAAATCTATGATTAAATTTTAATTTTGAGAAATTAGTCAAACGTGAAACTTCTTTGTGCGGTTTTGCTAAGGTTGGGCTTAAAGGGGGTGAAAATATTTTGGAATGTCTCAAAAGTTTGCATGCACGCTTGTTGATGAAATTGGGTTCCAAATTTATGATCAAATTTAAACTCTAAGAAACTACTCGAAAGGGAAACTCCGTCGTGCGGTTTCAATAGGGTTGGGCTTAAAGGGGGTCAAAATAGCTTGCAACGTCGCGAAAGTTGGCGTGCATGCTTGTCTATCCAATATGGATCCAATCATATGATCAGGTTCAATTTCTAAGAATCTGGTCAAAGCTGAGACTGCATCATGCAGTTTTGTTAGGGTTTGGCTTAAAGATGAAGAAAATAGCTCTCAACATCGTGAAAGTTGACATGCACTCTTATTTTCCAAATGCGGATTTAAATCTATGATTAAATTTTAATTTTGGGAAATTAGTCGAACGTGAAACTTCGTTGTGCGGTTTTGCTAAGGTTGGGCTTAAAGGGGGTGAAAATATTTTGGAATGTCTCAAAAGTTTGCATGCACGCTTGTTGATCAAATTGGCATCCAAATTTATGATCAAATTTAAATTCTAAGAAACTGCTCGAAAGGGAAACTCCGTCATGCGGCTTCAACAGGGTTGGGCTTAAATGGGGTCAAAATAGCTTGAAACCTCATGAAAGTTGGCGTGCATGCTTGTCTATCCAATATGCATCCAAACATATGATCAGGTTTAAATTCTAAGAATCTCGTCAAAGCTGAGACTGCATCATGCAGTTTTGTTAGGGTTTGGCTTAAAGATGGCGAAAATAGCTCTCAACATCGTGAAAGTTGGCATGCACTCTTATTTTCCAAATGTGGATTTAAATCTATGATTAAATTTTAATTTTGAGAAATTAGTCAAATGTGAAACTTCGTTGTGCGGTTTTGCTAAGGTTGGGCTTAAAGGGGGTGAAAATATTTTGGAATGTGGCATCCACTCTTGTTTTCCAAATGCAGATTTAAATCTATGATTAAATTTTAGTTTTGAGAAATTAGTCAAACGTGAAACTTCGTTGTGCGGTTTTGCTAAGTTTGGGCTTAAAGGGGGTGAAAATATTTTGGAATGTCTCAAAATTTTGCATGCATCCTTGTTGATCAAATTGGCATCCAAATTTATGATCAAATTTAAATTCTAAGAAACTACTCGAAAGGGAAACTCCGTCGTGCGGTTTTAACAGGGTTGGGGTTAAAGGGGGTCAAAATAGCTTGAAACATCCCGAAAGTTGGTGTGCATGCTTGTCTATCCAATATGCATCCAAACATCTGATCAAGTTTAAATTCTAAGAATCTGGTCAAAGCTGAGACTGCATCATGCAGTTTTGTTAGGTTTTGGCTTAAAGATGGCGAAAATAGCTCTCAACATCATGAAAGCTGGCATGTACTCTTATTTTCCAAATGCGGATTTAAATCTATGATTCAATTTTAATTTTGAGAAATTAGTCAAACGTGATACTTCGTTGTGCGGTTTTGCTAAGGTTGGGCTTAAAGGGCGTGAAAATATTTTGGAATGTCTCAAAAGTTTGCATGCACTCTTGTTGATCAAATTGGCATCCAAATTTATGATCAAATTTAAATTCTGAGAAACTACTCGAAAGGGAAACTCCGTCGTGCGGTTTCAACAGGGTTGGGCTTAAAGGGGGTAAAACTAGCTTGAAACGTCGCGAAAGTTGGCGTGCATGCTTGTCTATCCATATGCATCCAAACATATGATCAGGTTTAAATTCTAAGAATCTGGTCAAAGCTGAGACTGCATCATGCAGTTTTGTTAGGGTTTGGCTTAAAGATGGTGAAAATAGCTCTCAACATCGTGAAAGTTGGCATGCACTCTTATTTTCCAAATGTGGATTGAAATCTATGATTAAATTTTAATTTTGAGAAATTAGTCAAACGTTAAACTTCATTGTGCGGTTTTGCTAAGGTTGGGCTTAAAGGGGGTGAAAATATTTTGGAATGTCTCAAAATTTTGCATGCACGCTTGTTGATCAAATTGGCATCCAAATTTATGATCAAATTTAAATTCTAAGAAACTGCTCGAAAGGGAAAATCCGTCGTGCGGTTTAAACAGGGTTGGGCTTAAAGGGGGTCAAAATAGCTTGAAACGTCGTGTAAGTTGGTGTGCATGCTTGTCTATCCAATATGCATCCAAACATATGATCAGGTTTAAATTCTAAGAATCTGGTCAAAGCTGAGACTGCATCATGCAGTTTTGTTACTGTTTGGCTTAAAGATGGCGAAAATAGCTCTCAACATGATGAAAGTTGGCATGCACTCTTATTTTCGAAATGCAGATTTAAATCTATGATTAAATTTTAATTTTGAGAAATTAGCCAAACGTGAAACTTCGTTGTGCGGTTCTGCTAAGTTCGGCTTAAAGGGGGTGAAAATATTTTGGAATGTCTCAAAAGTTTGCATGCACGCTTGTTGATCAAATTGGCATCCAAATTTATGATCAAATTTAAATTCTAAGAAACTGCTCGAAAGGGAAACTCCGTCGTGCGGTTTCAATAGGGTTGGGCTTAAAGGGGGTCAAAATAGCTTGAAATGTCCAGGTTTAAATTCTAAGAATCTGTTCAAAGATGAGACTGCATCACGCAGTTTTGTTAGGGTTTGGGTTAAAGATGGTGAAAATAGCTCTCAACATCGTCAAAGTTGGCATGCACTCTTATTTTCCAAATGCGGATTTAAATCTATGATTAAATTTTAATTTTGAGACATTAGTCAAACGTGAAACTTAGTTGTGCGATTTTGCTAAGGTTGGGCTTAAAGGGGGTCAAAATAGCTTGAAACATCGCGAAACTTGGCGTGCATGCTTGTCTATCCAATATGCATCCAAACATATGACCACGTTTAAATTCTAAGAATCTGGTCAAAGCTAAGACTGCATCATGCAGTTTTGTTAGGGTTTGGCTTAAAGATGGCAAAAATAGCTCTCAACATCGTGAAAGTTGGCATGCACTCTTATTTTCCAAATGCGGATTTTCTCGAAAGGGAAACTCCATCGTGCGGTTTCAACAGGGTTGGGCTTAAAGGGGGTCAAAATAGCTTGAAACGTTGCCAAAGTTGGCGTGCATGCTTGTCTAATCAATATGCATCCAAACATAAGACCAGGTTTAAATTCTGAGAATCTGGTCAAAGCTGAGACTGCATCATGCATTTTTGGTAGGGTTTGTCTTAAATATGGCAAAAATAGCTCTCAACATCGTGAAAGTTGGCATGCACTCTTATTTTCCAAATGCAGATTTAAATCTATGATTAAATTTTAATTTTGAGAAATTAGTCAAACGTGAAACTTCGTTGTTCGGTTTTGCAAAGGTTGGGCTTAAAGGGGGTCAAAATAGCTTGAAACGTCATAAAAAGTTGGTGTGCATGCTTGTCTATCCAATATGCATCCAAACATATGATCAGGATTAAATTCTAAGAATTTGGTCCAAGCTGAGACTGCATCATGCAGTTTTCTTAGGGTTAGGCTTAAAGATGGCGAAAATAGCTCTCAACATCGTGAAAGTTGGCATGCACTCTTATTTTCCAAATGCGTGATTTAAATCTATGATTAAATTTTAATTTTGAGAAATTAGTCAAACGTGAAACTTCGTTGTGCGATTTTGCTAAGGTTGGGCTTAAAGGGGGTGAAAATATTTTGGAATGTCTCAAAAGTTTGCATGCACGCTTGTTGATCAAATTGGCATCCAAATTTACGATCAAATTTAAATTCTAAGAAACTGCTCGAAAGGGAAACTCCGTCATGGGGTTTCAACAGGGTAGGGCTTAAAGGGGGTCAAAATAGCTTGAAACATCACGAAAGTTGGCGTGCATGCTTGTCTATCCAGTGTGCATCCAAACATATGATCAGGTTTAATTCTAAGAATGTGGTCAAAGCTGAGACTGCATCATGCAGTTTTCTTAGGGTTTGGCTTAAAGATGGCGAAAATAGCTCTCAACATCGTGAAAGTTTGCATGCACTGTTATTTTCCAAATGCGGATTTAAATCTATGATTAAATTTTAATTTTGAGAAATTAGTCAAACGTGAAACTTCGTTGTGCGGTTTTTCCAAGGTTGGGCTTAAAGGGGGTGAAAATATTTTGGAATGTCTCAAAAGTTTGCATGCACGGTTGTTGATCAAATTGGCATCCAAATTTATGATCAAATTTAAGTTCTATGAAACTGCTCGAAAGGGAAACTCCGTCGTGCAGTTTCAACAGGGTTGGGCTTAAAGGCGGTCAAAATAGCTTGAAACGTCGCGAAAGTTGGCGTGCATGCTTGTCTATCCAAAATGCATCGAAACATATGACCAGGTTTAAATTCTAAGAATCTGGTCAAAAATTTGTATGCACGCTTGTTGATCAAATTGGCATCCAAATTTATGATCAAATTTATATTCTAAGAAACTGCTCGAAAGGGAAACTCCGCAATGCGGTTTCAACAGCGTTGGGCTTAAAGGGGGTCAAAATAGCTTGAAACGTTGTGAAAGTTGGCGTGCATGCTTGTCTATCCAATATGCATCCAAACATATGATCAGGTTTAAATTCTAAGAATCTGGTCAATGCTGAGACTGCATCATGCAGTTTTGTTAGGGTTTGGCTTAAAGATGGCAAAAATAGCTGTCAACATCGTGAAAATTGGCGTGCACTGTTATTTTCCAAATGTGGATTTAAATCTATGATTAAATTTTAATTTTTAGAAATTAGTCAAACGTGAAACTTCGTTGTGCGGTTTTGCTAAGGTTGGGCTTAAAGGGGGTGAAAATATTTTGGAATGTCTAAAAAGTTTGCATGCACGCTTGTTGATCAAATTGGCATCCAAATTTATGATCAAATTTAAATTCTAAGAAACTGCTCGAAAGCAAAACTCCGTCGTGCGGTTTCAACAGGGTTGGGCTTAAAAGGTGTCAAATAGCTTGAAACGTCGCGAAAGTTGTCGTGCATGCTTGTCTATCCAATATGCATCCAAACATATGATCAAGTTTAAATTCTAAGAATCTGGTCAAAGCTGAGACTGCATCATGCCGTTTTGTTAGTGTTTGGCTTAACGATGGCGAAAATAGCTCTAAACATCGTGAAAGTTGGCATGCACTCTTATTTTCCAAATGAGGATTTAAATCTATGATTAAATTTTAATTTTGAGAAATTAGTCAAACGTGAAACTTCGTTGTGCGGTTTTGCTAAGGTTGGGCTTAAAGAGGGTGAAAATATTTTGGAATGTCTCAAAAGTTTGCATGCACGCTTGTTGATCAAATTGGAATCCAAATTTATGATCAAATTTAAACTCTAAGAAACTCCTAGAAAGGGAATCTCCATCGTGCGGTTTCAATAGGGTTGGGCGTAAAGGGGCTCAAAATAGCTTCAAACGTCACGAAAGTTGGCGTGCATGCTTGTCTATCCAATATGCATCCAAACATATGATCATGTCTAAATTCTAAGAATCTGGTCAAAGCTGAGACTGCATCATGCAGTTTTGTTAGAGTTTGGCTTAAAGATGGAGAAAATAGCTCTCAACATCGTGAAAGTTGGCATGCACTCTTATTTTACAAATGCGGATTTCAATCTATGATTAAATTTTAATTTTGAGAAATTAGTCAAACATGAAACTTTGTTGTGTGGTTTTGCTAAGGTTGGGCTTAAAGGGTGTGAAAATATTTTGGAATGTCTCAAAAGTATGCATGCACGCTTGTTGATCAAATTGGCATCCAAATTTATGACCAAATTTAAATTCTTAGAAACTGCTCGAAAGGGAAACCCCGTCGTGCTGTTTCAAGAGGGTTGGGCGTAAAGGCGGTCAAAATAGCTTGAAACGTCGCGAAAGTTGGCGTGCATGCTTGTCTATCCAATATGCATCCAAACATATGATTAGGTTTAAATTCTAAGAAGCTACACGAAAGGGAAACTCCGGCGTGCGGTTTCAACAGGGTTGGGCTTAAAGGGGGTGAAAATATTTTGGAATGTCTCAAAATTTTGCATGCACGCTTGTTGATCAAATTGGCATCCAAATTTATGATCAAATTTAAATTCTAAGAAGCTACACGAAAGGGAAACTCCGTCGTGCGGTTTCAACAGGGTTGGGCTTAAAGGGGGTCAAAATAGCTTGAAACGTCGCGAAATTTGGCGTGCATGCTTGTCTATCCAATATGCATCCAAACATTTCATCAGGTTTAAATTCTAAGAATCTGGTCAAAGCTGAGACTGCATCATTCAGTTTTGTTAGGGTTTGGCTTAAAGATGGCGAAAATAGCTCTCAACATCATGAAAGTTGGCATGCACTCTTATTTTCCAAATCCAGATTTAAATCTATGATTAAATTTTAATTTTGAGAAATTAGTCAAACGTGAAACTTCGTTGTGCGATTTTGCTAAGGTTGGGCTTAAAGGGGGTGAAAATATTTTGGAATGTCTCAAAAGTTTGCATGCACGCTTGTTGATCAAATTTCCATCCAAATTTATGATCAAATTTAAATTCTGAGAAACTGCTCGAAAGGGGAACTCCGTCGTGGGGTTTCAACAGGGTTGGGCTTAAAGGGGGTCAAAATAGATTGAAACGTCACGAAAGTTGGCGTGCATTCTTGTCTATCCAATATGCATCCAAACATATGATCAGGTTTAAATTCTAAGAATCTGGTCAAATCTGAGACTGCATCATGCAGTTTTGTTAGGGTTTGGCTTAAAGATGGCGAAAATAGCTCTCAACATCGTGAAAGTTGGCATGCACTCTTATTTTCCAAATGCGGATTTAAATCTATGATTAAATTTTAATTTTGAGAAATTAGTCAAACGTGAAACTTCGTTGTGCGGTTTTGCTAAGGTTGGGCTTAAAGGCGGTGAAAATACTTTGGAATGTCTCAAAAGGTTGCATGCACGCTTGTTGATCAAATTGGCATCCAAATTTACGATCAAGTTTAAATTCTAAGAAACTGCTCGAACGGGAAACTCCGTCGTGCGGTTTCAACAGGGTTGGGCTTAGAGGGGGTCAAAATAGCTTGAAACGTCGCAAAAGTTGTCCTGCAAGCTTGTCTATCCAATATGCATCCAAACATATGATCAAGTTTCAATTCTAAGAATCTGGTCAAAGCTGAGACTGCATCATGCAGTTTTGTTAGGGTTTGTCTTAACGATGGCGAAAATAGCTCTAAACATCGTGAAAGTTGGCATGCACTCTTATTTTCCAAATGCAGATTTAAATCTATGATTAAATTTTAATTTTGAGAAATTAGTCAAACATGAAACTTCGTTGTGCGGTTTTGCTAAGGTTGGGCTTAAAGGGGGTGAAAATATTTTGGAATGTCTCAAAAGTTTGCATCCACGCTTGTTGATCAAATTGGCTTCCAAATTTATGATCAAATTTAAACTCTAAGAAACTGCTCGAAAGGGAAACTCTGTCGTGCCGTTTCAACAGGGTTGGGCTTAAAGATATGATCAGGTTTAAATTCCAAGAATCTTGTGAAAGAGGAGACTGCATCATGCAGTTTTGTTAGGGTTTGGCTTAAAGATGGCGAAAATAGCTCTCAACATCATGAAAGTTGGCATGTACTCTTATTTTCCAAATGCGGAGTTAAATCTATGATTAAATTTTAATTTTGAGAAATTAGTCAAACGTGAAACTTCGTTGTGCGGTTTTGCTAAGGTTGGGCTTAAAGGGGGTGAAAATACTTTGGAATGTCTCAAAAGGTTGCATGCACGCTTGTTGATCAAATTGGCATCCAAATTTATGATCAAATTTAAGTTCTAAGAAACTGCTTGAAAGGGAAACTCCGTCGTGCGGTTTCAACAGGGTTGGGCGTAAAGGGGGTCAAAATAGCTTGAAACGTCGCGAAAGTTGGCATGCGTGCTTGTCTATCCAAAATGCATCCAAACATATGACCAAGTTTAAATTCTAAGAATCTGGTCAAAAGTTTGTATGCACGCTTGTTGATCAAATTGGCATCCAAATTTATGATCAAATTTATATTCTAAGAAACTGCTCGAAAGGGAAACTCCGCCGTGTGGTTTCAACAGGGTTGGGCTTAAAGGGGGTCAAAATAGCTTGAAACGTCGCGAAAGTTGGCGTGCATGCTTGTCTATCCAATATGCATTCAAACATAGGACCAGGTTTAAATTCTAAGAATCTGGTCAAAGCTGAGACTGCATCATGCAGTTTTGTTAGGGTTTGGCTTAAAGATGGCGAAAATAGCTCTCAACATCGTGAAAGTTGGCATGCACTCTTATTTTCCAAATGCGGATTTAAATATATGATTAAATTTTAATTTTGAGAAATTTGTCAAACATGAAACTTCGTTGTGCAGTTTTGCTAAGGTTGGGCTTAAAGGGGGTGAAAATATTTTGGAATGTCTCAAAAGTTTGCATGCACGCTTGTTGATCAAATTGGCATCCAAATTTATGATCAAATTTAAATTCTAAGAAACTGCTCGAAAGGGAAACTCCGACGTGTGGTTTCAACAGGGTTGGGCTTAAAGGGGGTCAAAATAGCTTAAAACGTCGCGAAAGTTGGCGTGCATGCTTGTCTATCCAATATGCATCCAAACATATGACCAGGTTTAAATTCTAAGAATCTGGTCAAAGCTGAGACTGCATCATGCAGTTTTTTTAGGGTTGGCTTAAAGATGGCGAAAATAGCTCTCAACATCGTGAAAGTTGGCATGCACTCTTATTTTCCAAATGCGGATTTAAATCTAAGATTAAATTTTAATTTTGAGAAATTAGTCAAACGTGAAACTTCGTTGTGCGGTTTTGCTAAGGTTGGGTTTAAAGGGGGTGAAAATATTTTGGAATGTCTCAAAAGTTTTCATGGACGCTTGTTGATCAAATTGGCACCCAAATTTACGATCAAATTTAAATTCTAACAAACTGCTCGAAAGGGAAACTCCGTCGTGCGGTTTCAACAGGGTTGGGCTTAAAGGGGGTCAAAATAATTTAAAACGTCGTGAAAGTTGGCGTGCATGCTTGTCTATCCAATATGCATCAAAACATATGATCAAGTTTAAATTCTAAGAATCTGGTCAAAGCTGAGACTGCATCATGCAGTTTTGTTAGGGTTTGGCTTAAAGATGGCGAAAATAGCTCTGAACATTGTGAAAGTCGGCATGCACTCTTATTTTCCAAATGCGGATTTAAATCTATGATTAAATTTTAATTTTGAGAAATTAGTCAAACGTGAAACTTCGTTGTGTGGTTTCGCTAAGGTTGGACTTAAAGGGGGTGAAAATATTTTGGACTGTCTCAAAAGTTTGCATGCACGCTTGTTGATCAAATTGGCATCCAAATTTATGATCAAATTTAAGTTCTAAGAAACTGCTCGAAAGGGAAACTCTGTCGTGCGTTTTCAACAGGGTTGGGCTTAAAGGGGGTCAAAATGGCTTGAAACGTCGCGAAAGTTGGCGTGCATGCTTGTATATCCAATATTCATCCAAACATATGATCAGGTTTAAATTCTAAGAATCTGGTCAAAGCTGAGACTGCATCATGCAGTTTTGTTAGGGTTTGACTTAAAGATGGCGAAAACAGCTCTCAACATCATGAAAGTTGGCATGTGCTCTGATTTAAATGCGGATTTAAATCTATGATTAAATTTTAATTTTGATAAATTAGTCAAACGTGAAACTTCGTTGTGCGGTTTTGCTAAGGTTGGGCTTAAAGGCGGTGAAAATATTTTGGAATGTCTGAAAAGTTTGCATGCACGCTTGTTGATAAAATTGGCATCCAAATTTATGATCAAATTTAAATTCTAAGAAACTGCTCGAAAGGGAACCTCCGTCATGCGGTTTCAACAGGGTTGGGCCTAAAGGGGGTCAAAATAGCTTGAAACGTCGCGAAAGTTGGCGTGCATGCTTGTCTATCCAATATACATCCAAACATATGATCAGGTTTAAATTCTAAGAATCTGGTCAAACCTGAGACTGCATCATGCAGTTTTGTTAGGGTTTGGCTTAAAGATGGAGAAAATAGCTCTCAACATCGTGAAAGTTGGCATGCACTCTTATTTTCCAAATGCGGATTTAAATCTATGATTAAATTTTAATTTTGAGAAATTAGTCAAACATGAAACTTCGTTGTGCATTTTTGCTAAGGTTGGGCTTAAAGGGGGTCAAAATAGCTTGAAACGTCGCCAAAGTTGTCGTGCATGCTTGTCTATCCAATATGCATCCAAACATATGATCAAGGGGGTGAAAATATTTTGGAATGTCTCAAAAGTTTGCATGCACGCTTGTTGATCAAATTGGCATCCAAATTTATGATCAAATTTAAATTCTAAGAAACTGCTCGAAAGGGAAACTCCCGTGTGCGGTTTCAACATGGTTGAGCTTAAAGGGGGTCAAAATAGCTTGAAACGTCTCCAAAGTTGTCGTGCATGCTTGTCTATCCAATATGCATCCAAACATATGATCAAGTTTAAATTCTAAGAATCTGGTCAAAGCTGAGACTGCATCATGCAGTTTTGTTAGGGTTTGTCTTAACGATGGCGAAAATAGCTCTAAACATCGTGAAAGTTGGCATGCACTCTTATTTTCCAAATGCAGATTTAAATCTATGATGAAATTTTAATTTTGAGAAATTAGTCAAACGTGAAACTTCGTTGTGCGGTTTTGCTAAGGTTGGGCTTAAAAGGGGTGAAAATATTTTGGAATGTCTCAAAAGTTTGCATGCAGGCTTGTTGATCAAATTGGCTTCCAAATTTATGATCAAATTTAAACTCTAAGAAACTGCTCGAAAGGGAAACTCCGTCGTGCGGTTTCAACAGGGTTGGGCTTAAAGGGGGTCAAAATAGCTTGAAACGTCGCGAAAGTTGGCGTGCATGCTTGTCTATCCAATATGCATCCAAACATATGATCAGGTTCAAATTCTAAGAATCTGGTCAAAGCTGAGACTTCATCATGCAGTTTTGTTAGGGTTTGGCTTAAAGATGAAGAAGATAGCTCTCAACATCGTGAAAGTGGGCATGCACTCTTATTTTCCAAATGCGGATTTAAATCTATGATTAAATTTTAATTTTGAGAAATTAGTCAAACGTGAAACTTCGTTGTGCGGTTTTGCTAAGGTTGGGCTTAAAGGGGGTGAACATATTTTGGAATGTCTCAAAAGTTTGCATGCACACTTGTTGATCAAATTGGCATCCAAATTTATGATCAAATATGACTTCTAAGAAACTGCTCGAAAGGGAAACTCCGTCGTGCGGTGTCAACAGGGTTGGGCTTAAATGGGGTCAAAATAGCTTGAAACGTCGTGAAAGTTGGCGTGCATGCTTGTCTATCCAATATGCATCCAAACATATGATCAGGCTTAAATTCTAAGAATCTGGTCAAAGCTGAGACTGCATCATGCAGTTTTGTTAGGGTTTGGCTTAAAGATGGCGAAAATAGCGCTCAACATCGTGAATATTGGCATGCACTCTTATTTTCCAAATGCGGATTTAAATCTATGATTAAATTTTAATTTTGAGAAATTAGTCAAACGTGAAACTTCGTTGTGCGGTTTTGCTAAGGTTGGGCTTAAAGGGGGTGAACATATTTTGGAATGTCTCAAAAGTTTGCATGCACACTTGTTGATCAAATTGGCATCCAAATTTATGATCAAATTTAAATTCTAAGAAACTGCTCGAAAGGGAAACTCCGTCGTGCGGTTTCAACAGGGTTGGGCTTAAAGGGGGTTAAAATAGTTTGAAACGTCGTGAAATTTGGTGTGCATGCTTGTCTATCCAATATGCATCCACACATATCATCAGGTTTAAATTCTAAGAATCTGGTCAAAGCTAAGACTGCATCATGCAGTTTTGTTAGAGTTTGGCTTAAAGATGGAAAAAATAGCTCTCAACATCGTGAAAGTTGGCATGCACTCTTATTTTCCAAATGCAGATTTAAAGCTATGATTAAATTTTAATTTTGAGAAATTAGTCAAACGTGAAACTTCATTGTGCGATTTTGCTAAGGTTGGGCTTAAAGGGGGTGAAAATATTTTGAAACGTCTCAAAAGATTGCATGCACGATTGTTGATCAAATTGGCATCCAAATTTATGATCAAATTTAAATTCTAAGAAACTGCTCGAAATAGAAACTCCGTCGTGCGGTTTCAACAGGGTTTGGCTTAAACGGGGTCAAAATAGCTTGAAAACGTCGTGAAAGTTGGCGTGCATGCTTGTCTATCCAATATGCATCCAAACATATGATCAGGTTCAAATTCAAAGAATCTGGTCAAAGCTAAGACTGCATCATGCAGTTTTGTTAGAGTTTGGCTTAAAGATGGAAAAAATAGCTCTCAACATCATGAAAGTTGGCATGCACTCTTATTTTCAAAATGCAGATTTAAATCTATGTTTAAATTTTAATTTTGAGAAATTAGTCAAACGTGAAACTTCGTTGTGCGGTTTTGCGAAGGTTGGGCTTAAAGGGGGTGAAAATATTTTGGAATGTCTCAAAAGTTTGCATGCACGCTTGTTGATCAAATTGGCATCCAAATTTATGATCAAATAGAAATTCTAAGAAACTGCTCGAAAGGGAAACTCCGTCGTGCGATTTCAACATGGTTGGGCTTAAAGGGAGTCAAAATAGCTTGAAACGTCGTGAAAGTTGGCGTGCATGCTTGTCTATCCAATATGCATCCAAACATATGATCAGGTTTAAATTCCAAGAAACTGGTCAAAGTTGAGATTGCATCATGCAGTTTTGTTAGGGTTTGGCTTAAAGATGGCGAAAATAGCTCTCAACATCGTGAAAGTTGGCATGCACTCTTATTTTCCAAATGCGGATTTAAATCTATGATTAAATTTTAATTTTGAGAAATTAGTCAAACGTGAAACTTCGTTGTGCGGTTTTGATAAGGTTGGGCTTAAAGGGGGTGAAAATATTTTGGAATGTCTCAAAAGTTTGCATGCACGCTTGTTGTTCAAATTGGCATCCAAATTTATGATCAAATTTAAATTCTAAGAAACTGCTCGAAAGGGAAACTTCGTCGTGCGGTTTCAACAGGGTTGGGCTTAAAGGGGGTCAAAATAGCTTGAAACGTGACGAAAGTTGGCCTGCATGCTTGTCTATCCAATATGCATCCAAACATATGATCAGGTTTAAATTCTAGGAATCTGGTCAAAGCTGAGACTGCATCATGCAGTTTTTGTTAGGGTTTGGCTAGAAGATGGCGAAAATAGCTCTCAACATCGTGAAAGTTGGCATGCACTATTATTTTCCAAATGCGGATTTAAATCTATGATTAAATTTTAATTTTGAGAAATTAGTCAAACGTGAAACTTCGTTGTGCGGTTTTGCTAAGGTTGGGCTTAAAGGTTGGGCTTAAAGGGGGTGAAAATATTTTGGAATGTCTCAAAAGTTTCCATGCACGCTTGTTGATCAAATTGGCATCTGAATTTATGATCAAATTTATATTCTAAGAAACTGCTCGAAAGGGAAACTCCGTCCTACGATTTCAACAGGGTTGGGCTTTAAAGGGGGTCAAAATAGCTTGAAAAGTTGCGAAAGTTGGCGTGCATGCTTTTCTATCCAATATGCATCCAAACATATGATCAGGTTTAAATTCTAAGAATCTGGTCAAAGCTGAGACTGCATCATGCAGTTTTGTTAGGGTTTGGCTTAAAGATGGCGAAAATAGCTCTCAACATCGTGAAAGTTGGCATGCACACTTATTTTCCAAATGCGGATTTAAATCTATGATTAAATCTTAAGTTTGAGAAATTTGTCAAACGTGAAACTTCATTGTGCGGTTTTGCTAAGGTTGGGCTTAAAGGGGGTGAAAATATTTTGGAATGTGGCATGCACTCTTATTTTCCAAATGCGGATTTAAATCTATGATTAAATTTTAGTTTTGAGAAATTAGTCAAACGTGAAACTTCGTTGTGCGGTTTTGCTAAGGTTGGGCTTAAAGGGGGTGAAAATATTTTGGAATGTCTCAAAATTTTGCATGCATGCTTGTTGATCAAATTGGCATCCAAATTTATGATCAAATTTAAATTCTAAGAAATTGCTCGAAAGGGAAACGATGTCGTGCGGTTTCAACAGGGTTGGCCTTAAAGGTTGGCAAAATAGCTTGAAACGTCGTGATAATTGGCATGCATGCTTGTCTATACAATATGCATCCAAACATATGATCAGGTTTAAATTCTAAGAATTTGGTCAAAGCTGAGACTGCATCATGCAGTTTTGTTAGGGTTTGGCTTAAAGATGGCGAAAATAGCTCTCAACATTGTGAAAGTTGGCATGCACTCTTATTTTTAAAATGCAGATTTAAATCTATGATTAAATTTTAATTTTGCGAAATTAGTCAAACGTGAAATGTCGTTTTGCGGTTTTGCTAAGGTTGGGCTTAAAGGGGGTGAAAATATTTTGGAATGTCTCAAAATTTTGCATGCACTCTTGTTGATTAAATTGGCATCAAAATTTATGATCAAATTTCAATTCTAAGAAACCTTTCGGAAGGGAAACTCTGTCGTGTGGTTTCAACAGGGTTGGGATTAAAGGGGGTCAAAATAGCTTGAAACGTCGCAAAAGTTGGCGTGCATGCTTGTCTATCCAATATGCATCCAAACATATGATCAGGTTTAAATTCTAAGAATCTGGTCAAAGCTGAGACTGCATCATGCAGTTTTGTTAGGGTTTGGCTTAAAGATGGCGAAAATAGCTCTCAACATCGTGAAAGTTGGCATGCACTGTTATTTTCTAAATGCAGATTTAAATCTATGATTAAATTTTAATTTTGAGAAATTAGTCAAATGTGAAACTTTGTTGTGCGGTTTTTGCTAAGGTTGGGCTGAAAGGGGGTGAAAATATTTTGGAATCTCTCAAAAGTATGCATGCACACTTGTTGATCAAATTGGCATCCAAATTTATGATCAAATTTAAATTCTAAGAAACTGCACGAACGGGAAACTCCGTCGTGCGGTTTCAACAGGGTTGGGCTTAAAGGGGGTCAAAATAGCTTGAAACGTCGTGAAAGTTGGCGTGCATGCTTGTCTATCCAATATGCATCCAAACATATGATCAGGTTTAAATTCTAAGAATCTGGTCAAAGCTGAGACTGCATCATGTAGTTTTGTTAGGGTTTGGCTTAAAGATGGCGAAAATAGTCGTGAAAGTGGGCATGCACTCTTATTTTCCAAATGCGGATTTAAATCTATGATTAAATTTTAATTTTGAGAAATTAGTCAAACGTGAAACTTTGTTGTGCGGTTTTGCTAAGGTTGAGCTTAAAGGGGGTGCAAATATTTTGGAATGTCTCAAAAGTTTGCATGCACGCTTATTGATGAAATTGGCATCCAAATTTAAATTCTAAGAAACTGCTCGAAAGGGAAACTCCGTCGTGCGGTTTCAACAGGGTTGGGCTTAAAGGGGGTAAAAATAGCTTGAAACGTCGCAAAAGTTGGCGTGCATGCTTCTCTATCCAATATGCATCCAAACATATGATCAGGTTTAAATTCTAAGAATCTGGTCAAAGCTGAGACTGCATCATGCAGTTTTGTTAGGGTTTGGCTTAAAGATGGCGAAAATAGCTCTCAACATCGTGAAAGTTGGCATGCACTCTTATTTTCCAAATGCGGATTTAAATCTATGATTAAATTTTAATTTTGAGAAATTGGTCAAACATGAAATTTCGTTGTGCGGTTTTGCTAAGGTTGGGCTTAAAGGGGGTGAAAATATTTTGGAATGTCTCAAACGTTTGCATGCACGCTTGTTGATCAAATTGGCATCCAAATATGATCAAATTTAAATTCTAAGAAACTGCTCGAAAGGGAACTCTGTCGTGCGGTTTCAACAGGGTTGGGCTTAAAGGGGGTCAAAATAGCTTGAAACGTCGCGAAAGTAGGCGTGCATGCTTGTCTATCCAATATGCATCCAAACATATGATCAAGTTTAAATTCTAAGAATCTGGTCAAAGCTGAGACTGCATCATGCAGTTTTGTTAGGGTTTGGCTTAAAGATGGCGAAAATAGCTCTCAACATCGTGAAAGTTGGCATGCACTCTTATTTTCCAAATGCGGATTTAAATCTATGATTAAATTTTAATTTTGATAAATTAGTCAAACATGAAACTTCGTTGTGCGGTTTTGCTAAGCTTGGGCTTAAAGGGGGTGAAAATATTTTGGAATGTCTCAAAAGTTTGCATGCACGCTTGTTGATCAAATTTAAATTCTCAGAAACTGCTCGAAAGGGAAACTCCGTTGTGCGGTTTCAATAGGGTTGGGCTTAAAGGGGGTCAAAATAGCTTGAAACGTCGTGAAAGTTGGCGTGCATGCTTTTCTACCCAATATGCATCCAAACATATGATCAGGTTTAAATTCTAAGAATTTGGTCAAAGCTGAGACTGCATCATGCAGTTTTGTTAGGGTTTGGCTTAAAGATGGCGAAAATAGCTCTCAACATCGTGAAAGTTGGCATGCACTCTTATTTTCCAAATGGGTATTTAAATCTATGATTAAATTTTAATTTTGAGAAATTAGTCAAACATGAAACTTCGTTGTGCGGTTTTTCTAAGGTTGGGCTTAATGCGGGTGAAAATATTTTGGAATGTCTCAAAAGTTTGCATCCACGCTTGTTGATCAAATTGGCATCCAAATTTATGATCAAATTTAAATTCCAAGAAACTCCTAGAAAGGGAAACTCCGTCGTGCGGTTTCAACAGTGTTGGGCTTAAAGGGGGTCAAAATAGCTTGAAACGTCGCGAAAGTTGGCGTGCATGCTTGTCTATCCAACATGCATCCAAACATATGATGAGGTTTAAATTGTAAGAATATAGTCAAAGCTGAAAATGCATCATGCAGTTTTGTTAGGGTTTGGCTTAAAGATGGCGAAAATAGCTCTCAACATCGTGAAAGTTGGCATGCACTCTTATTTTCCAAATGCGGATTTAAATCTATGATTAAATTTTAATTTTGAGAAATTAGTCAAACGTGAAAATTCGTTGTGCGGTTTTGCTAAGGTTGGCCTTAAAGTGGGTGAAAATATTTTGGAATGTCACAAAAGTTTACATGCACGCTTGTTGATCAAATTGGCATCCAAATTTATGATAAAATTTAAATTCTAAGAAACTGCTCGAAAGGGAAACTCCGTTGTGCGGTTTCAACAGGGTTGGGATTAAAGGGGGTCAAAATAGCTTGAAACGTCGTGAAAGTTGGCGTGCATGCTTGTCTATCCAATATGCATCCAAACATATGATCAGGTTTAAATTCTAAGAATCTGGTCAAAGTTGAGACTGCACCATGCAGTTTTGTTAGGGTTTGGCTTAAAGATGGCGAAAATAGCTCTCAACATCGTGAAAGTTGGCATGCACTCTTATTTTCCAAATGCAGATTTAAATCTATGATTAAATTTTAATTTTGAGAAATTAGTTAAACGTGAAACTTCGTTGTGCGTTTTTGATAATGTTGGGCTTAAAGGGGGTGAAAATATTTTGGAATGTCTCAAAAGTTTGCATGCACGCTTCTTGATCAAATTGGCATCCAAATTTATGATCAAATTTAAATTCTAAGAAACTGCTCGAAAGGGAAACTCCGTCGTGCGGTTTCAACATGGTTGGGCTTAAAGGGGGTCAAAATAGCTTGAAACGTCGCGAAAGTTGGCGTGCATGCTTGTCTATCCAATATGCACCCAAACATATGATCAAGTTTAAATTCGAAGAATCTGGTCAAAGCTGAGACTGCATCATGCAGTTTTGTTAGGGTTTGGCTTAAATATGGCAAAAATAGCTCTCAACATCGTGAAAGTTGGCATGCAC
>LPNX010713503.1:24253-49761 GCA_001517045.1 Pseudotsuga menziesii
TTTTTTATAAGGTTGGGCTTAAAGGGGGTGAAAATATTTTGGAATGTCTCAAAAGTTTGCATGCACGCTTGTTGATCAAATCGGCATCCAAATTTATTATCAAATTTAAATTCTAAGAAACTGCTCGAAAGGGAAACTCTATCGTGCGGTTTCAACAGGGTTGGGCTTAAAGGGGGTCAAAATAGCTTGAAACGTCATGAAAGTTGGAGTGCATGCTTGTCTATCCAATATGCATCCAAACATATGATCAGGTTTAAATTGCAAGAATCTGGTCAAAGCTGAGACTGCATCATGCAGTTTTGTTAGGGTTTGGCTTAAAGATGGCGAAAATAGCTCTCAACATCGTGAAAGTTGGCATGCACTCTTATTTTCCAAATGCGGATTTAAATCTATGATTAAATTTTAATTTTGAGAAATTAGTCAAACGTGAAAATTCATTGTGCAGTTTTGCTAAGGTTGGGCTTAAAGGGGGTGAAAATATTTTGGAATGTCTCAAAAGTTTGCATGCACGCTTGTTGATCAAATTGGTATCCAAATTTATGATCAAATTTAAATTCTAAGAAACTGCTCGAAAGGGAAACTCCGTCGTGCGGTTTCAACAGGGTTAAGCTTAAAGGGGGTCAAAATAGCTTGAAACGTCGCGAAAGTTGGTGTGCATGCTTGTCTATCCAATATGCATCCAAAAATATGATCAGGTTTAAATTCTAAGAATCTGGTCAAAGTTGAGACTGCATCATGCAGTTTTGTTAGGGTTTGGCTTAAAGATGGCGAAAATAGCTCTCAACATCGTGAAAGTTGGCATGCAGTCTTATTTTCCAAATGTGGATTTAAATCTATGATTAAATTTTAATTTTTAGAAATTAGTCAAACGTGAAACTTCGTTGTGGGGTTTTGCTAAGGTTGGGCTTAAAGGGGATGAAAATATTTCGGAATGTCTCAAAAGTTTGCATGCACGCTTGTTGATCAAATTGGCATCCAAATTTATGATCAAATTTAAATTCTAGGAAACTGCTCGAAAGGGAAACTCCGTCGTGCGGTTTCAACAGGGTTGGGCTTAAAGGGGGTCAAAATAGCTTTAAACGTCGCGAAAGTTGGCGTGCATGCTTGTCTATCCAATATGCATCCAAACATATGATCAGGTTTAAATTCTAAGAATATGGTCAAAGCTGAGACTGCATCATGTAGTTTTGTTAGGGTTTGGCTTAAAGATGGCGAAAATAGCTCTCAACATCGTGAAAGTTGGCATGCACTCTTATTTTCCAAATGCGGATTTAAATCTATGATTAAATTTTAAATTTGAGAAATTAGTCAAACATGAAACTTCGTTGTGCGGTTTTGCTAAGGTTGGGGTTAAAGGGGGTGAAAATATTTTGGAATGTGGCATGCACTCTTATTTTCCAAATGCGTATTTAAATCTGTGATTAAATTTTAATTTTGAGAAATTAGTCAAAAGTGAAACTTCATTGTTCGGTTTTGCTAAGGTTGGGCTTAAAGGGGGTGAAAATATTTCGGAATGTCTCAAAAGTTTGCATGCACTCTTGTTCATAAAATTGGCATCCAAATTTATGATCAAATTTAAATTCTAAGAAATTGCTCGAAAGGGAAACTCCGTCGTGCGGTTTCAACAGGGTTGGGCTTAAAGGTAGTCAAAATAGCTTGAAACGTCGTGAAAGTTGGTGTGCATGCTTGTCTATCCAATATGCATCCAAACATATGATCAGGTTTAAATTCTAAGAATCTGGTCAAAGATGAGACTGCATCATGCAGTTTTCTTAGGGTTTGGCTTAAAGATGGCGAAAATAGCGCTCAACATCATGAAAGTTGGCGTGCACTCTTATTTTCCAAATGCGGATTTAAATCTATGATTAAATTTTAATTTTGAGAAATTAGTCAAACAGGAAACTTCATTCTGCGGTTTTGTTAAGGTTGGGCTTAAAGGGGGTGAAAATATTTTGGAATGTCTCAAAAGTTTGCATGCATGCTTGTTGGTCAAATTGGCATCCAAATTTATGATCAAATTTAAATTATAAGAAACTGCTCGAAAGGGAAACTCCGTCGTGCGGTTTCAACAGGGTTGGGCTTAAAGGGGGTCAAAATAGCTTGAAACGTCGCAAAACTTGGCGTGCATGCTTGTCTATCCAATATGCATCCAAACATATGATCAGGTTTAAATTCTAAGAATATGGTAGAAGCTGAGACTGCATCATGCAGTTTTTTTAGGGTTTGGCTTAAAGATGGCGAAAATAGCTCTCAACATCGTTAAAGTTGGCATGCACTCTTATTTTCCAAATGCAGATTTAAATCTATGATTAAATTTTAATTTTGAGAAATTAGTCAAACGTTAAACTTCGTTGTGCGGTTTTGCTAAGGTTGGGCTTAAAGGGGGTGAAAATATTTTGGAATGTCTCAAAAGTTTGCATGCACGCTTGTTGATAAAATTGGCATCCAAATTTATGATCAAATTCAAATTCTAAGAAATTGCTCGAAAGGGAAACTCTGTCGTGCGGTTTCAACAGGGTTGGGCTTAAAGGTGGTCAAAATAGCTTGAAACGTCGTGAAAGTTCGCGTGCATGCTTGTCTATCCAATATGCATCCAAACATATGATCAGGTTTAAATTCTAAGAATTTGGTCAAAGCTGAGACTGCATTATGCTGTTTTGTTAGGGTTTGGCTTAAAGATGGCGAAAATAGCTCTCAACATCGTGAAAGTTGGCGTGTGCACTCTTATTTTCCAAATGCGGATTTAGATCTATGATTAAATTTTAATTTTCAGAAATTAGTCAAACGTGAAACTTCGTTCTGCGGTTTTGTTAAGGTTGGGCTTAAAGGGGGTGAAAATATTTTGGAATGTCTCAAAAGTTTGCATGCACACTTGTTGATCAAATTGGCATCCAAATTTATGATCAAATTTAAATTCTAAGAAACTGCTCGAAAGGGAAACTCCGTCGTGCAGTTTCAACAGGGTTGGGCTTAATTGGGGTCAAAATAGCTTGAAACGTCGCGAAAGTTGGCGTGCATGCTTGTCTATCCAATATGCATCCAAACATATGATCAGGTTTAAATTCTAAGAATCTGGTCAAAGCTGAGACTGCATCATGCAGTTTTGTTAGGGTTTGGCTAAAAGATGGCGAAAATAGCTCTCAACATCGTGAAAGTTGGCGTGTGCACTCTTATTTTCCAAATGCGGATTTAAATCTATGATTAAATTTTAATTTTGTGAAATTAGTCAAACGTGAAACTTCGTTGTGCGGTTTTGTTAAGGTTGGGCTTAAAGGGGGTGAAAATATTTTGGAATGTCTAAAAATTTTGCATGCACGCTTGTTGATCAAATTGGCATCCAAATTTATGATCAAATTTAAATTCGGAGAAACGACTCGAAAGGGGAACTCCGTCGTACGATTTCAACAGGGTTGGGCTTAAAGGGGGTCAAAATAGCTTGAAAAGTCACGAAATTTGGCGTGCATGCTTGTCTATCCAATATGGATTCAAACATATGATCAGTTTAAATTCTAAGAATATGGTCAAGGCCGAGACTTCATCATGCAATTTTGTTAGGGTTTGGCTTAAAGATGGCGAAAATAGCTCTCAACATCGTGAACGTTGGCATGCACTCTTATTTTAAAAATGCGGATTTAAATCTATGATTAAATTTTAATTTTGAGAAATTAGTCAAACGTGAAACTTCGTTCTGCGGTTTTGATATGGTTGGGCTAAAAGTGGGTGAAAATATTTTGGAATGTCTCAAAAGTTTGCATGCACGCTTGTTGATCAAACTGGCATCCAAGTTTATGATCAAATTTAAATTCTAAGAAACTGCTCGAAAGGGAAACTCCGTCGTGCGGTTTCAACGGGGTTGGGCTTAAAGGGGGTCAAAATAGCTTGAAACGTCGTGAAAGTTGGCGTGCATGCTTGTCTATCCAATATTCATCCAAACATATGATCAGTTTAAATTCTAAGAATCTGGTCAAAGCCGAGACTTCATCATGCAGTTTTGTTAGGGTTTGGCTTAAAGATGGCGAAAATAGCTCTCAACATCGTGAACGTTGGCATGCACTCTTATTTTAAAAATGCGGATTTAAATCTATGATTAAATTTTAATTTTGAGAAATTAGTCAAACGTGAAACTTCGTTCTGCGGTTTTGATATGGTTGGGCTAAAAGTGGGTGAAAATATTTTGGAATGTCTCAAAAGTTTGCATGCACGCTTGTTGATCAAACTGGCATCCAAGTTTATGATCAAATTTAAATTCTAAGAAACTGCTCGAAAGGGAAACTCCGTCGTGCGGTTTCAACGGGGTTGGGCTTAAAGGGGGTCAAAATAGCTTGAAACGTCGTGAAAGTTGGCGTGCATGCTTGTCTATCCAATATTCATCCAAACATATGATCAGTTTAAATTCTAAGAATCTGGTCAAAGCCGAGACTTCATCATGCAGTTTTGTTAGGGTTTGGCTTAAAGATGGCGAAAATAGCTCTCAACATCGTGAACGTTGGCATGCACTCTTATTTTAAAAATGCGGATTTAAATCTATGATTAAATTTTAATTTTGAGAAATTAGTCAAACGTGAAACTTCGTTGTGCGGTTTTGATAAGGTTGGGCTAAAAGTGGGTGAAAATATTTTGGAATGTCTCAAAAGTTTGCATCCACGCTTGTTGATCAAATTGGCATCCAAGTTTATGATCAAATTTAAATTCTAAGAAACTGCTCGAAAGGGAAACTCCGTCATGCGATTTCAACAGGGTTGGGCTTAAAGGGGGTCAAAATAGCTTGAAACGTCGTGAAAGTTGGCGTGCATGCTTGTCTATCCAATATGCACCCAAACATATGATCAAGTTTAAATTCGAAGAATCTGGTCAAAGCTGAGACTGCATCATGCAGTTTTGTTAGGGATTGGCTTAAAGATGGTGAAAATAGCCCTCAACATCGTGAAAGTTGGCATGCACTCTTATTTTCCAAATGCGGATTTAAATCTATGATTAAATTTTAATTTTGAGAAATTAGTCAAACGTGAAACTTCGTTGTGCGGTTTTGCTAGGGTTGGGCTTAAAGGGGGTGAAAATATTTTGGAATGTCTCAAAAGTTTGCATGCACACTTGTTGATCAAATTGGCATGCAAATTTATGATCAAATTTAAATTCTAAGAAACTGCTCGAAAGGGAAACTCCATCATGCGGTTTCAACAGGGTTGGGCTTAAAGGGGGTCAAAATAGCTTGAAACGTCACGAAAGTTGGCGTGCATGCTTATCTATCCAATATGCATCCAAACATATGATCAGGTTTAAATTCCAAGAATCTGGTCAAAGCTAAGACTGCATCATGCAGTTTTGTTAGGGTTTGGCTTAATGATGGTGAAAATAGCTCTCAACATCGTGAAAGTTGGCATGCACTCTTATTTTCCAAATGCGGATTTAAATCTATGATTAAATTTTAATTTTGAGAAATTAGTCAAACGTGAAACTTCGTTGTGCAGTTTTTCTAAGGTTGGGCTTAAACGGGGTGAAAATATTTAGGAATGTCTCAAAAGTTTGCATGCACGCTTGTTGATCAAATTGGTATCCAAATTTATGATCAAATTTAAATTCTAAGAAACTGCTCGAAAGGGAAACTCCGTCGTGCGGTTTAAACTGGGTTGGGCTTAAAGGGGGTCAAAATAGCTTGAAACATCGCGAAAGTTGGCATGCATGCTTGTCTATCCAATATGCATCCAAACATATGATAAGGTTTAAATTCCAAAAATCTGGTCAAAGGTGAGATTGCATCATGCAGTTTTGTTAGGGTTTGGCTTAAAGATGGCGAAAATAGCTCTCAACATCGTGAAAGTTGGCATGCACTCTTATTTTCCAAATGTGGATTTAAATCTATGATTAAATTTTAATTATGAGAAATTAGTCAAACGTGAAACTTCGTTGTGCGGTTTTGCTAAGGTTGGGCTTAAAGGGGGTGAAAATATTTTGGAATGTCTCAAAAGTTTGCATGCACGCTTGTCAATAAAATTGGCATCCAAATTAATGATCAAATTTAAATTCTGAGAAACTGCTCAAAACGAAAACTCCGTCGTGCTGTTTCAACAGGGTTGGCCTTAAAGGGGTCAAAATAGCTTGAAACGTCGCGAAAGTTGGCGTGCATGCTTGTCTATCCAATATGCATCCAAACATATGATCAGGTTTAAATTCTAAGAATCTGGTCAAAGCTGAGACTGCATCATGCATTTTTGTTAGGGTTTGGCTTAAAGATGGCGAAAATAGCTCTCAACATCGTGAAAGTTGGCATGCACCATTATTTTCCAAATGCGGATTTCAATCTATGTTTAAATTTTAGTTTTGAGAAATTAGTCAAACGTGAAACTTCGTTGTGCGGTTTTGTTAAAGTTGGGCTTAAAGGGGTGAAAATATTTTGGAATGCCTCAAAAGTTTGCATGCACGCTTGTTGATCAAATTTAAATTCTCAGAAACTGCTCGAAAGGGAAACTTCGTTGTGCGGTTTCAACAGGGTTGGGCTTAAAGGGGGTCATAATAGCTTGAAACGTCGTGAAAGTTGGCGTGCATGCTTGTCTACCCAATATGCATCCAAACATATGATCAGGTTTAAATTCTAAGAATCTGGTCAAAGCTGAGATTGCATCATGCAGTTTTGTTAGGGTTTGGCTTAAAGATGGCGAAAATAGCTTTCAACATCGTGAAAGTTGGCATGCACTCTTATTTTCCAAATGGGTATTTAAATCTGTGATTAAATTTTAATTTTGAGAAATTAGTCAAACGTGAAACTTCGTTGTGCGGTTTTGCTAAGGTTGGGCTTAATGGGGGTGAAAATATTTTGGAATGTCTCAAAAGTTTGCATGCACGCTTGTTGATCAAATTGGCATCCAAATTTATGATCAAATTTAAATTCCAAGAAACTGCTAGAAAGGGAAACTCCGTCGTTCGGTTTCAACAGTGTTGGGCTTAAAGGGGTTCAAAATAGCTTGAAACGTCGCGAAAGTTGGCGTGCATGCTTGTCTATCCAACATGCATCCAAACATATGATGAGGTTTAAATTGTAAGAATATGGTCAAAGCTGAAACTGCATCATGCATTTTTGTTAGGGTTTGGCTTAAAGATGGCGAAAATAGCGCTCAACATCGTGAAAGTTGGCATGCACTCCTATTTTCCAAATGCGGATTTAAATCTATGATTAAATTTTAATTTTGAGAAATTAGTCAAACGTGAAACTTCGTTGTGCGTTTTTGATAAGGTTGGGCTTAAAGGGGGTGAAAATATTTTAGAATGTCTCAAAAGTTTGCATGCACGCTTGTTGATCAAATTGGCATCCAAATTTATGATCAAATTTAAATTATGAGAAACTGCTCGAAAGGGAAACTCTGTCGTGCGGTTTCAACAAAGTTGGGCTTAAAGGGGGTCAAAATAGCTTGAAACGTCGGGAAAGTTGGCGTGCGTGCTTGTCTATCCAATATGCATCCAAACATATGATCAGGTTTAAATTCTAAGAATATGGTCAAAGCGGAGACTGCATCATGCAGTTTTGTTAGGGTTTGGCTTAAAGATGGCGAAAATAGCTATCAACATCGTGAAAGTTGGCATGCACTCTTATTTTAAAAATGCGGATTTAAATCTATGATTAAATTTTAATTTTGAGAAATTATTCAAAAGTGAAACTTCGTTGTGCGGTTTTGCTAAGGTTGGGCTTAAAGGGGGTGAAAACATTTTGGAATGTCTCAAAAGTTTGCATGCATGCTTGTTGATCAAATTGGCATCCAAATTTATGATCAAATTTAAATTCTAAGAAACTCCTCGAAAGGGAAACTCGGTCGTGCGGTTTCAACATGGTTGGGCTTAAAGGGGGTCAAAATAGCTTGAAACGTCGCGAAAGTTGGCGTGCATGCTTGTCTATCCAATATGCACCCAAACATATGATCAAGTTTAAATTCGAAGAATCTTGTCAAAGCTGAGACTGCATCATGCAGTTTTGTTAGGGCTTGGCTTAAAGATGGCAAAAATAGCTCTCAACATCGTGAAAGTTGGCATGCACTCTTATTTTCCAAATACGGATTTAAATCTATGCTTAAATTTTAATTTTGAGAAATTAGTTAAACGTGAAACTTCGTTGTGCGGTTTTGCTAAGGTTGGGCTTAAAGGGGGTGAAAATATTTTGGAATGTCTCAAAATTTTGCATGCACGCTTGTTGATCAAATCGGCATCCAAATTTATTATCAAATTTTAATTCTAAGAAAACGCTCGAAAGGGAAACTCTGTCGTGCGGTTTCAACAGGGTTGGGCTTAAAGGGGGTCAAAATAGCTTGAAACGTCATGAAAGTTGGCGTGCATGCTTGTCTATCCAATATGCATCCAAACATATGATCAGGTTTAAATTCCAAGAATCTGGTCAAACCTGAGACTGCATCATACAGTTTTGTTAGGTTTTGGCTTAAAGATGGCGAAAATAGCTCTCAACATCGTGAAAGTTGGCATGCAGTCTTATTTTCCAAATGCGAATTTAAATCTATGATTAAATTTTAATTTTGAGAAATTAGTCAAACGTGAAACTTTGTTGTGCAGTTTTGCTAAGGTTGGGCTTAAAGGGGCTGAAAATATTTTGGAATGTCTCAAAATTTTGCATGCACGCTTGTTGATCAAATTGGTATCCAAATTTATGATCAAATTTAAATTCTAAGAAACTGCTCGAAAGGGAAACTCCGTCGTGCAGTTTCAACAGGGTTCGGCTTAAAGGGGGTCAAAATAGCTTGAAACGTCGTGAAAGTTGGCGTGCATGCTTGTCTATCCAATATGCATCCAAACATATAATCAGGTTTAAATTCTAAGAATCTGGTCAAAGCTGAGACTGCATCATGCAGTTTTGTTAGGGTTTGGCTTAAAGATGGCGAAAATAGCTCTCAACATCGTGAAAGTTGGCATGCACTCTTATTTTCCAAATGCGGATATAAATCTATTTAAATTTTAGTTTTTGAGAAATTAGTCAAACGTGAAACATCGTTGTGTGGTTTTGCTAAGGTTGGGCTTAAAGGGGGTGAAAATATTTTGGAATGTCTCAAAAGTTTGCATGCACGCTTGTCGATTAAATTAGCGTCCAAATTTATGATCAAATTTAAATTCTGAGAAACTGCTCGAAAGGGAAACTCCGTCGTGCGGTTTCAATAGGGTTGGCCTTAAAGGGGGTCAAAATAGATTGAAACGTCGTGAAAGTTGGCGTGCATGCTTGTCTATCCAATATGCATCCAAACATATGATTAGGTTTAAACTCTAAGAATCTGGTCAAAGCTGAGCGTGCATCATGCACTTTTGTTAGGGTTTGGCTTAAAGATAGCGAAAATAGCTCTCAACATCATGAAAGTTGGCATGCACTCTTATTTTCCAAATGGGGATTTAAATCTATGATTAAATTTTAATTTTCAGAAATTAGTCAAACGTGAAACTTCGTTGTGTGGTTTTTCTAAGGTTGGGCTTAAAGGGGGTGAAAATATTTTGGAATGTCTCAAAAGTTTGCATGCACGCTTGTTAATCAAATTGGCATTCAAATTTATGATCAAATTTAAATTCCAAGAAACTGCTCGAAAGGGAAACTCCGTCGTGCGGTTTCAACAGGTTTGGGCTTAAAGGTGGTCAAAATAGCTTGAAACGTCGTGAAAGTTGGGGTGCATGCTTGTCTATCCAATATGCATCCAAACATATGATCAGGTTTAAATTCTAAGAATCTGGTCAAAGCTGAGACTGCAGCATGCAGTTTTGTTAGGGCTTGGCTTAAAGATGGCGAAAATAGCTCTCAACATCGTGAAAGTTGGCATGCACTCTTATTCTCCAAATGCGGATTTAAATCTATGATTAAATTTTAATATTTAGAAATTACTCAAACGTGAAACTTCGTTGTGCGGTTTTGCTAAGGTTGGGCTTAAAGGGGGTGAAAATATTTTGGAATGTCTCAAAAGTTTGCATGCACGCTTGTTGATCAAATTGGCATCCAAATTTATGATCAAATTTAAATTATGAGAAACTGCTCGAAAGGGAAACTCCGTCGTGCTGTTTGAACAGGGTTGGGCTTAAAGGGGGTCAAAATAGCTTGAAACATCGTGAAAGTTGGCGTGCATGCTTGTCTATCCAAGATGCATCCAAACATATGATCAGGTTTAAATTCTAAGAATCTGGTCAAAGCTGAGCGTGCATCATGCACTTTTGTTAGGGTTTGGCTTAAATATATCGAAAATAGCTCTCAACATCGTGAAAGTTGGCATGCACTCTTATTTTCCAAATGGGGATTTAAATCTATGATTAAATTTTAATTTTCAGAAATTAGTCAAACGTGAAACTTCGTTGTGTGGTTTTTCTAAGGTTGGGATTAAAGGGGGTGAAAATATTTTGGAATGTCTCAAAAGTTTGCATGCACGCTTGTTGATCAAATTGGCATTCAAATTTATGATCAAATTTAAATTCCAAGAAACTGCTCGAAAGGGAAACTCCATCGTGCGGTTTCAACAGGTTTGGGCTTAAAGGGGGTCAATATAGATTGAAACGTCGTGAAAGTTGGCGTGCATGCTTGTCTATCCAATATGCATCCAAACATATGATCAGGTTTAAATTCTAAGAATCTGGTCAAAGCTGAGACTGCATCATGCATTTTTGTTAGGGTTTGGCTTAAAGATGGCGAAATAGCTCTCAACATCGTGAAAGTTGGCATGCACTCTTATTTTCCAAATGCGGATTTAAATCTATGATTAAATTTTAATTTTGAGAAATTAATCGAACGTGAAACTTCGTTGTGCGGTTTTGCTAAGGTTGGCCTGAAAGGGGGTGAAAATATTTTGGAATGTCTCAAAAGCTTGCATGCACGCTTGTTGATCAAATTGGCATCCAAATTTATGATAAAATTTAAATTCTAAGAAACTGCTCGAAAGGGAAACTCCGTCATGTGGTTTCAACAGGGTTGGGCTTAAAGGGTGTCAAAATAGCTTGAAACGTCACGAAAGTTGCCGTGCATGCTTGTCTATCGAATATGCATCCAAACATATGATCAGGTTTAAATGCTAAGAATCTGGTCAGAGTTGAGACTGCATGATTCAGTTTTGTTAGGGTTTGGCTTAAAGATGGCGAAAATAGTTCTCAACATCGTGAAAGTTGGCATGCACTCTTATTTTCCAAATGTGGATTTAAATCTATGATTAAATTTTAATTTTTAGAAACTAGTCAAACGTGAAACTTCGTTGTGCGGTTTTGCTAAGGTTGGGCTTAAAGGGGATGAAAATATTTTCGAATGTCTCAAAAGTTTGCATGCACGCTTGTTGATCAAATTGGGATCCAAATTTTAGATCAAATTTAAATTCTAAGAAACTACTCGAAAGGGAAACTCCGTCGTGCAGTTTCAACAGGGTTGGGCTTAAAGGGGGTCAAAATAGCTTTAAACGTCGCGAAAGTTGGCGTGCATAATTGTCTATCCAATATGCATCCAAACATATGATCAGTTTTAAATTCTAAGAATATGGTCAAAGCTGAGACTGCATCATGCAGTTTTGTTAGGGTTTGGCTTAAAGATGGCGAAAATAGCTCTCAACATCGTGAAAGTTGGCATGCACTCTTATTTTCCAAATGCGGATTTGACTCTATGATTAAATTTTAAATTTGAGAAATTAGTCAAACGTGAAACTTCGTTGTGCGGTTTTGCTAAGGTTGGGGTTAAAGAGGGTGAAAATATTTTCGAATGTGGCATGCACTCTTATTTTCCAAATGCGTATTTAAATCTATAATTAAATTTTAATTTTGAGAAATTAGTCAAACGTGAAACTTCGTTGTGCGGTTTTGCTAAGGTTGGGCTTAAAGTGGGTAAAAATATTTTGGAATGTCTCAAAAGTTTGCATGCGCTCTTGTTGATAAAATTGGCATCCAAATTTATGATCAAATTTAAATTCTAAGAAACTGCTCGAAAGGGAAACTCCGTCGTGCGGTTTCAACAGGGTTGGGCTTAAAGGTAGTCAAAATAGCTTGAAACGTCGTGAAAGTTGGCGTGCATGCTTGTCTATCCAATATGCATCCAAACATATGATCAGGTTTAAATTCTAAGAATTTGGTCAAAGCTGAGACTGCATCATGCAGTTTTGTTAGGGTTTGGCTTAAAGATGGCGAAAATAGCTCTCAACATCGTGAAAGTTGGCATGCACTCTTATTTTAAAAATGCGGATTTAAATCTATGATTAAATTTTAATTTTGAGAAATTAGTCAAACGTGAAACTTCGTTGTGTGGTTTTGCTAAGGTTGGGCTTAAAGGGGGTGAAAATATTTTCGAATGTCTCAAAAGTTTACATGCACGCTTGTTGATCAAATTGGCATCCAAATTTATGATCAAATTTAAATTCTGAGAAACTACTCGAAAGGGAAACTCCGTCGTGCGGTTTGAACAGGGTTGGGCTTAAAGGGGGTCAAAATAGCTTGAAACATCGCGAAAGTTGGCGTGCATGCTTGTCTATCCAACATGCATCCAAACATATGATCAGGTTTAAATTCTAAGAATCTGTTCAAAGCTGAGCGTGCATCATGCACTTTTGTTAGGGTTTGGCTTAAAGATGGCGAAAATATCTCTCAACATCGTGAAAGTTGGCATGCACACTTATTTTCCAAATGTGGATTTAAATCTATGATTAAATTTTAATTTTGAGAAATTAGTCAAACGTGAAACTTCGTTGTGCGGTTTTGCTAAGGTTGGGCTTAAAGGGGGTTAAAATATTTTGGAATGTCTCAAAATTTTGCATGTACGCTTGTTGATCAAATTGGTATCCAAATTTATGATCAAATTTAAATTCTAAGAAACTGCTCGAAAGGGAAACTCCGTCGTACGATTTCAACAGGGTTGGGATTAAAGGGGGTCAAAATAGCTTGAAAAGTCGCGAAAGTTGGCGTGCATGCTTGTCTATCCAATATTCATCCAAACATATGATTAGGTTTAAATTCTAGGAATATGGTCAAAGCTGAGAGTTCACCATGCAGTTTTGCTAGCGTTTGGCTTAAAGATGGCGAAAATAGCTCTCAACATCGTGAAATTTGGCATGCACTCTTATTTTCCAAATGCGGATTTAAATCTATGATTAAATTTTAATTTTGAGAAATTAGTCAAACGTGAAACTTCGTTGTGCGGTTTTGCTAAGGTTGGGCTTAAAGTGGGTGAAAATATTTTGGAATGTCTCAAAAGTTTGCATGCATGCTTGTTGATCAAATTGGCATCCAAATTTATGATCAAATTTAAATTCTAAGAAACTGCTCGAAAGGGAAACTCTGTCGTGCAGTTTCAACAGGTTTGGGCTTAAAGGGGTTCAAAATAGCTTGAAACATCGCGAAAGTTGGCGTGCATGCTTGTCTATCCAATATGGATCCAAACATATGATCAGGTTTAAATTATAAGAATCTGGTCAAAGCTAAGACTGCACCATGCAGTTTTGTTAGGGTTTGGCTTAAAGATGGCGAAAATAGCTCTCAACATCGTGAAAGTTGGCATGCACTCCTATTTTCCAAATGCGGATTTAAATCTATGATTAAATTTTAATTTTGAGAAATTAGTCAAACGTGAAACTTCGTTGTGCGGTTTTGATAAGGTTGGGCTTAAAGGGGGTGAACATATTTTGGAATGTCTCAAAAGTTTGCATGCACGATTGTTGATCAAATTGGCATCCAAATTTATGATCAAATTTAAATTCTAAGAAACTGCTCAGAAGGGAGACTCCGTCGTGCGGTTTCAACAGGGTTGGGATTATAGGGGGTCAAAATAGCTTGAAACATCGCGAAAATTGGCATGCATGCCTGTCTATCCAATATGCATCCAAACATATGATCAGGTTTAAATTCTAAGAATCTGGTGAAAGCTGAGACTACATCATGCAGTTTTGTTAGGGTTTGGCTTAAAGATGGCGAAAATAGCTCTCAACATCGTCAATGTTGGCATGCACTCTTATTTTCCAAATGCGGATTTAAATGTATGATTAAATTTTAATTTTTAGAAACTAGTGAAACGTGAAACTTCGTTGTGCGGTTTTGCTAAGGTTGGGCTTAAAGGAGGTGAAAATATTTTGGAATGTCTCAAAAGTTTGCATGCACGCTTGTTGATCAAATTGGCATCCAAATTTATAATCAAATTTAAATTCTGAGAAACTGCTCGAAAGGGAAACTCCGTCGTGCGGTTTGAACAGGGTTGGGCTTAAAGGGGTTCAAAATAGCTTGAAACGTCGCGAAAGTTAGCGTGCATGCTTGTCTATCCAAGATGCAACCAAACATATGATCAGGTTTAAATTCTAAGAATCTGTCCAAAGCTGAGCGGGCATCATGCACTTTTGTTAGGGTTTGGCTTAAAGATGGCGAAAATAGCTCTCAACATCGTGAAAGTTGGCATGCACTCTTATTTTACAAATGGGGATTTAAATCTATGACTAAATTTTAATTTTGAGAAATTAGTCAAACGTGAAACTTCGTTGTGTGGTTTTGCTAAGGTTGGGCTTAAAGGGGGTGAAAATATTTTGGAATGTCTCAAAAGTTTGCATGCACGCTTGTTGATCAAATTGGTATCCAAATTTATGATCAAATTTAAATTCTAAGAAACTGCTCGAAAGGGAAACTCCGTCGTGCGGTTTCAACAGGGTTGGGCTTAAAGGGGGTCAAAATAGCTTGAAACATCGCGAAACTTGGCATGCATGCTTGTCTATCCAATATGCATCCAAACATATGATCAGGTTTAAATTCTAAGAATCTGGTCAAAAGCTGAGACTGCATCATGCAGTTTTGTTAGGGTTTGGCTTAAAGATGGCAAAAATAGCTCTCAACATCGTGAAAGTTACCATGCATTCTTATTTTCCAAATGCGGATTTAAATCTATGATTAAATTTTAATTTTGAGAAATTAGTCAAATGTGAAACTTCGTTGTGCGGTTTTGCTAAGGTTGGGCTAGAAGGGGGTGAAAATATTTTGGAATGTCTCAAAATTTTGCATGCACGCTTGTTGATCAAATTGGCATCCAAATTTATGATCAAATTTAAATTCTAAGAAACTGCTCGAAAGGGAAACTCCTTCGTACGATTTCAACAGTGTTGGGCTTAAAGGGGGTCAAAACAGCTTGGAAAGTCGCGAAAGTGGGCGTGCATGCTTGTCTATCCAATATGCATCCAAACATATGATTAGGTTTAAATTCTAAGAATCTAGTCAAAGCTGAGACTTCACCATGCAGTTTTGTTAGGGTTTGGCTTAAAGATGGCAAAAATAGCTCTCAACATCGTGAAAGTTGGCATGCACTCTTATTTTCCAAATGCGGATTTAAATCTATGATTAAATTTTAATTTTGAGAAATTAGTCAAACGTGAAACTTCGTTGTGCGGTTTTTCTAAGGTTGGGATTAAAGTGGGTGAAAATATTTTGGAATGTCTCAAAAGTTTGCATGCACGCTTGTTGATCAAATTGGCATCCAAATTTATGATCAAATTTAAATTCTAAGAAACTGCTCTGAAGGGAAACTCCGTCGTTCGGTTTCAACAGGGTTGGGCTTAAAGGGGTTCAAAATGGCTTGAAACATCGCGAAAGTTGGCGTGCATGCTTGTCTATCCAATATCCATCCAAACATATGATCAGGTTTAAATTCTAAGAATCTGGTCAAAGCTGAGACTGCACCATGCAGTTTTGTTAGGGTTTGGCTTAAAGATGGCGTAAATAGCTCTCAACATCGTGAAAGTTGGCATGCACTCTTATTTTCCAAATGCAGATTTAAATCTATGATTAAATTTTAATTTTGAGAAATTAGTCAAACGTGAAACTTCGTTGTGCGGTTTTGCTAAGGTTGGGCTTAAAGGGGGTGAAAATATTTTGGAATGTCTCAAAAGTTTGCATGCACGCTTGTCGATCAAATTGGCATCCAAATTTATGATCAAATTTAAATACTGAGAAACTGCTCAAAAGGGAAACTCTGTCGTGCGGTTTCAACAGAGTTGGGCTTAAAGGGGGTTAAAATAGCATGAAACGTCGCAAAAGTTGGCGTGTATGCTTGTCTATCCAATATGCATCCAAACATTTGATGAGGTTTAAATTCTAAGAATCTGGTCAAAGCTGAGACTGCATAATGCAGTTTTGTTAGGGTTTGGCTTAAAGATGGCGAAAATAGCTCTCAACATCGTGAAAGTTGGCATGCACTCTTATTTTCCAAATGCGGATTTAAATCTATGATTAAATTTTAATTTTGAGAAATTAGTCAAACGTGAAACTTCGTTGTGCGGTTTTGCTAAGGTTGGGCTTAAAGGGGGTGAAAATATTTTGGAATGTCTCAAAAGTTTGCATGCACGCTTGTTGATCAAATTGGCATCCAAGTTTATGATCAAATTTAAATTCTAAGAAACTGCTCGAAAGGGAAACTCCGTCGCGCGGTTTCAACAGGGTCGGGCTTAAAGGGGGTCAAAATAGCTTGAAACGTCGCGAAAGTTGGCGTGCATGCTTGTCTATCCAATATGCATCCAAACATATGATCAGGTTTAAATTCCAAGAATCTTGTCAAAGCTGAGACTGCATCAAGCAGTTTGGTTAGGGTTTGGCTTAATGATGGCAAAAATAGCTCTCAACATCGTGAAAGTTGGCATGCACTCTTATTTTCCAAATGCGGATTTAAATCTATGATTAAATTTTAATTTTGAGAAATTAGTCAAACGTGAAACTTCGTTGTGCGGTTTTGCTAGGGTTGGGCTTAAAGGGGGTGAAAATATTTTGGAATGTCTCAAAAGTTTGCATGCACGCTTGTTGATCAAATTGGCATCCAATTTTATGATCAAATTTAAATTCTAAGAAACTGCTCGGAAGAGAAACTTTGTCGTGCGGTTTGAACAGGGTTGGGCTTAAAGGGAGTCAAAATAGCTTGAAACGTCACGAAAGTTGGCGTGCATGCTTGTCTATCCAAGATGCATCCAAACATATGATCAGGTTTAAAGTCTAAGAATCTGTTCAAAGCTGAGCGTGCATCATGCACTTTTGTTAGGGTTTGGCTTAAAGATGGCGAAAATAGCTCTCAACATCGTGAAAGTTGGCATGCACTCTTATTTTCCAAATGGGGATTTAAATCTATGATTAAATTTTAATTTTGAGAAATTAGTCAAACGTGAAACTTCGTTGTGCGGTTTTGCTAAGGTTGGGCTTAAAGGGGGTGAAAATATTTTGGAATGTCTCAAAATTTTGCATGCACGCTTGTTGATCAAATTGGCATCCAAATTTATGATAAAATTTAAATTATAAGAAACTGCTCGAAAGAGAAACTCCGTCGTGTGGTTTCAACAGGGTTGGGCTTAAAGGTGGTCAAAATAGCTTGAAACGTCGTGAAATTTCGCGTGCATGCTTGTCTATCCAATATGCATCCAAACATATGATCAGGTTTAAATTCTAAGAATTTGGTCAAAGCTGAGATTGCATCATGCAGTTTTGTTAAGGTTTGGCTTAAAGATGGAGAAAATAGCTCTCAACATCGTGAAAGTTGGCGTGCACTCTTATTTTCCAAATGCGGATTTAAATCTATGATTAAATTTTAATTTTGAGAAATTAGTCAAACGTGAAACTTCGTTCTGCAGTTTTTTTAAGGTTGGGCTTACAGGGGGTGAAAATATTTTTCAATGTCTCAAAAGTTTGCATGCACACTTGTTGATCAAATTGGCATCCAAATTTATGATCAAATTTAAATTCTAAGAAACTGCTCGAAAGAGAAACTCCGTCGTGCAGTTTCAACAGGGTTGGGCTTAAGGGGGGTCAAAATAGCTTGAAACGTCGAGAAAGTGGCGTGCATGCTTGTCTATCCAATATGAATGCAAACATATGATCAGGTTTAAATTCTAAGAATCTGGTCAAAGCTGAGACTGCATCATGCAGTTTTGTTAGGGTTTGGCTAAAAGATGGCGAAAATAGCTCTCAACATCGTGAAAGTTGGCATGCACTCTTATTTTCCAAATGCGGATTTAAATCTATGATTAAATTTTAATTTTTAGAAATTAGTCAAACGTGAAACTTCGTTGTGCGGTTTGCTAAGGTTGGGCTTAAAGGGGGTGAAAATATTTTGGAATGTCTAAAAATTTTGCATGCACGCTTGTTGATGAAATTGGCATCCAAATTTATGATCAAATTTAAATTCGGAGAAACGGCTCGAAAGGGAAACTTCGTCGTACGATTTCAAAAGGGTTGGGCCTAAAGGGGGTCAAAATAGCTTGAAACGTCGCGAAAGTTGGCGTGCATGCTTGTCTATCCAATATGCATCCAAACATATGATCAGGCTTAAATTCCAAGAATCCGGTCAAAGCTGAGACTGCATCATGCAGTTTTGTTAGGGTTTGGCTTAAAGATGGGGAAAATAGCTCTCAACATCGTGAAAGTTGGCATGCACTCTTATTTTCCAAATGCGGATTTAAATCTATGATTAAATTTTAATTTTGAGAAATTAGTCAAACGTGAAACTTCGTTGTGCAGTTTTGCTAGGGTTGGGCTTAAAGGGGGTGAAAATATTTTGGAATGTCTCAAAAGTTTGCATGCACGCTTGTTGATCAAATTGGCATCCAAATTTATGATCAAATTTAAATTCTAAGAAACTGCTCAAAAGGGAATCTCCATCATGCGGTTTCAACAGGGTTGGGCTTAGAGGGGGTCAAAATAGATTGAAACATCACGAAAGTTGGCGTGCATGCTTGTCTATCCAATATGCATCCAAACATATGATCAGGTTTAAATTCCAAGAATCTGGTCAAAGCCGAGACTGCATCATGCAGTTTTGTTAGGGTTTGGCTTAATGATGGCGAAAATAGCTCTCAACATCGTGAAAGTTGGCATGCACTCTTATTTTCCAAATGCGGATTTAAATCTATGATTAAATTTTAATTTTGAGAAATTAGTCAAACGTGAAACTTCGTTGTGCAGTTTTGCTAAGGTTGGGCTTAAAGGGGGTGAAAATATTTTGGAATGTCTCAAAAGTTTGCATGCATGCTTGTTGCTCAAAATGGTATCCAAAGTTATGATCAAATTTAAATTCTAAGAAACTGCTCGAAAGGGAATCTTCGTCGTGCGGTTTCAACTGGGTTGGGGTTAAAGGGGGTCAAAATAGCTTGAAACATCGCGAAAGTTGGCGTGCATGCTTGTCTATCCAATATGCATCCAAACATATGATCAGGTTTAAATTCTAAAAATCTGGTCAAAGGTGAGATTGCATCATGCAGTTTTGTTAGGCTTTGGCTTAAAGATGGCGAAAATAGCTCTCAACATCGTGAAAGTTGGCATGCACTCTTATTTTCCAAATGTGGATTTAAATCTATGATTAAATTTTAATTATGAGAAATTAGTCAAACGTGAAACTTCGTTGTGCGGTTTTGCTAAGGTTGGGCTTAAAGGGGGTGAAAATATTTTGGAATGTCTCAAAAGTTTGCATGCACGCTTGTCAATAAAATTGGCATCCAAATTTATGATCAAATTTAAATTCTGAGAAACTGCTCGAAACGGAAACTCCGTCATGCTGTTTCAACAGGGTTGGCCTCAAAGGGGTCAAAATAGCTTGAAACGTCGCGAAAGTTGCCGTGCATGCTTGTTTATCCAATATGCATCCAAACATATGATCAGGTTTAAATTCTAAGAATCTGGTCAAAGTTGAGACTGCATCATGCAATTTTGTTAGGGTTTGGCTTAAAGATGGCGAAAATAGCTCTCAACATCGTGAAAGTTGGCATGCACTCTTATTTTCCAAATGCGGATTTAAATCTATGATTAAATTTTAATTTTTAGAAATTAGTCAAACGTGAAACTTCGTTGTGCGGTTTTGCTAAGGTTGGGCTTAAAGGGGGTGAAAATATTTCGCAGTGTCCCAAAAGTTTGCATGCACGCTTGTTGATCAAATTAGCATCCAAATTTATGATCAAATTCAAATTCTGAGAAACTGCTCGAAAGGGAAACTTCGTCGTGCGGTTTCAAGAGGGTTGGGCTTAAAGGGGGTCAAAATAGCTTGAAACGTCGCGAAAGTTGGAGTGCATGCTTGTCTAGCCAAGATGCATCCAAACAGATGATCAGGTTTAAATTCTAAGAATCTGGTCAAAGCTGAGCGTGCATCATGCACTTTTGTTAGGGTTTGGCTTAAAGATGGCGAAAATAGCTCTCAACATCGTGAAAGTTGGCATGCACTCTTATTTTCCAAATGGGGATTTGAATCTATGATTAAATTTTAATTTTGAGAAATTAGTCAAACGTGAAACTTCGTTGTGCGGTTTTGCTAAGGTGGGGCTTAAAGGGGGTGAAAATATTTTGGAATGTCTCAAAAGTTTGCAGGCACGCTTGTTGATCAAATTGGCATCCAAATTTATGATCAAATTTAAATTCTAAGAAACTGCTCGAAAGGGAAACTCCGTCGTGCGGTTTCAACAGGGTTGGGCTTAAAGGGGGTCAAAATAGCTTGAAACGTCGCGAAAGTTGGCGTGCATGCTTTTCTATCCAATATGCATCCAACCATCTGATCGGGTTTAAATTCTAAGAATCTGGTCAAAGCTGAGCGTGCATCATGCACTTTTGTTAGGGTTTGGCTTAAAGATAGCGAAAATAGCTCTCAACATCGTGAAAGTTGGCATGCACTCTTATTTTCCAAATGGGGGTTTAAATCTATGATTAAATTTTAATTTTCAGAAATTAGTCAAACGTGAAACTTCGTTGTGTGGTTTTTCAAAGGTTGGGCTTAAAGGGGGTGAAAATATTTTGGAATGTCTCAAAAGTTTGCATGCACGCTTGTTGTTCAAATTGGCATTCAAATTTATGATCAAATTTAAATTCCAAGAAACTGCTCGAAAGGGAAACTCCGTCGTGCGGTTTCAACAGGTTTGGGCTTAAAGGGCGTCAAAATAGCTTGAAACGTCGTGAAAGTTGGCGTGCATGCTTGTCTATCCAATATGCATCCAAACATATGATCAGGTTTAAATTTTAAGAATCTGGTCAAAGCTGAGACTGCATCATGCAGTTTTGTTAGGGTTTGGCTTAAAGATGGCGAAAATAGCTCTCAACATCGTGAAAGTTGGCATGCACTCTTTTTTTCCAAATGCGGATTTAAATCTATGACTAAATTTTAATTTTGAGAAATTAATCAAACGTGAAACTTCGTTGTGCGGTTTTGCTAAGGTTGGGCTTAAAGGGGGTGAAAATATTTTGGAATGTCCCAAAAGTTTGCATGCACGCTTGTTGATCAAATTGGGATAAAAAATTATGATCAAATTTAAATTTTAAGAAACTGCTCGAAAGAGAAACTCCATCGTGCGGTTTCAATAGGGTTCGGCTTAAAGGGGGTCAAAATAGCTTGAAATGTCGTGAAAGTTGGCGTGCATGCTTGTCTATCCAATATGCATCCAAACATATGATCAGGTTTAAATTCTAAGAATCTGGTCAAAGCTGAGACTGCATCATGCAGTTTTGTTAGGGTTTGGCTTAAAGATGGCGAAAATAGCTCTCAACATCATGAAAGTTGGCATGCACTCTTATTTTCCAAATGCGGATTTAAATCTATGATTAAATTTTAATTTTGAGAAATTAGTCAAACGTGAAACTTCGTTGTGCGGTTTTACTAAGGTTGGGCTTAAAGGGGGTGAAAATATTTTGGAATGTCTCAAACGCTTGCATGCACGCTTGTTGATCAAATTGACATCCAAATTTATAATCAAATTTAAATTCTAAGAAACTGCTCGAAAGGGAAACTCCGTCATGTGGTTTTAACAAGGTTGGGCTTAAAGGGAGTCAAAATAGCTTGAAACGTCACGAAAGTTGGCGTGGATCAGTTTTAAATTCTAAGAATCTGGTCAGAGTTGAGACTGCATCATGCAGTTTTGTTAGGGTTTGGATTAAAGATGGCGAAAATAGCTCTCAACATCGTGAAAGTTGGCATGCACTCTTATTTTCCAAATGCGGATTTAAATCTATGATTAAATTTTAATTTTTAGAAATTAGTCAAACGTGAAACTTCGTTGTGCGGTTTTGCTAAGGTTGGGCTTAAAGGGGATGGAAATATTTTGGAATGTCTCAAAAGTTTGCATGCAAGCTTGTTGATCAAATTGGCATCCAAATTTATTATCAAATTTAAATTCTAAGAAACTACTCGAAAGGGAAACTCTGTCGTGCCGTTTCAACAGGGTTGGGCTTAAAGGGGGTCAAAATAGCTTTAAACGTCGCGAAAGTTGGCGTGCATGCTTGTCTATCCAATATGAATCCAAACATATGATCAGTTTTAAATTCTAAGAATCTGGTCAGAGCTGAGACTGCATCATGCAGTTTTGTTATGGTTTGGCTTAAAGATGGCGAAAATAGCTCTCAACATCGTGAAAGTTGGCATGCACTCTTATTTTCCAAATGCGGATTTGAATCTATGATTAAATTTTAAATTTGAGAAATTAGTCAAACGTGAAACTTCCTTGTGCGGTTTTGATAAGGTTGGGCTTAAAGGGGGTGAAAATATTTTGGAATGTCCCAAAAGTTATCATGCACGCTTGTTGATCAAATTGGCATCCAAATTTATGATCAAATTTAAATTATAAGAAACTGCTCGAAAGAGAAACTTCGTCATGCGGTTTCAACAGGGTTGGGCTTAAAGGGGGTCAAAATAGCTTGAAACGTTGCAAAAGTTGGCGTGCATGCTTGTCTATCCAATATGCATCCAAACATATGACCAGGTTTAAATTCTAAGAATATGGTAGAAGCTGAGACTGCATCATGCATTTTTGTTAGGGTTTGGCTTAAAGATGGCGAAAATAGCTCTCAACATCGTCAAAGTTGGCATGCACTCTTATTTACCAAATGTGGATTTAAATCTATGATTAAATTTTAATTTTGGAATGTGGCATGCACTCTTATTTTCCAAATGTGTATTTAAATCTATGATTAAATTTTAATTTTGGAATGTGGCATGCACTCTTATTTTCCAAATGTGTATTTAAATCTATGATTAAATTTTAATTTTGAGAAATTAGTCAAACGTGAAGCTTCGTTGTGCGGTTTTTCTAAGGTTGGGCTGAAAGGGGGTGAAAATATTTTGGAATGTCTCAAAAGTTTGCATGCACGCTTGTTGATCAAATTGGCATCCAAATTTATGATCAAATTTAAATTCTAAGAAATTGCTCGAAAGGGAAACTTCGTCGTGCGGTTTCAACAGGATTGGGCTTAAAGGTAGTCAAAATAGCTTGAAACGTCGTGAAAGTTGGCGTGCATGCTTGTCTATCCAATATGCATCCAAACATATGATCAGGTTTAAATTCTAAGAATTTGGTCAAAGATGAGACTGCATCATGCAGTTTTGTTAGGGTTTGGCTTAAAGATGGCGAAAATAGCTCTCAACATCGTGAAAGTTGGCGTGCACTCTTATTTTCCAAATGCGGATTTAAATCTATGATTCAATTTTAATTTTGAGAAATTAGTCAAACGTGAAACTTCGTTGTGCGGTTTTGATAAGGTTGGGCTTAAAGGGGGTGAAAATATTTTGGAATGTCTCAAAAGTTTGCATGCACGCTTGTTGATCAAATTGGCATCCAAATTTATGATCAAATTTAAATTTTGAGAAACTGCTCGAAAGGGAAACTCTGTCGTGCGGTTTCAACAGAGTTGGGATTAAAGGGGGTCAAAATAGCTTGAAAAGTCGCAAAACTTGGCGTTCATGCTTGTCTATCCAATATGCATCCAAACATTTTATCAGGTTTAAATTCTAAGAATCTGGTCAAAGCTGAGACTGCATCATGCAGTTTTGTTAGGGTTTGGCTTAAAGATGGCGAAAATAGCTCTCAACATCGTGAAAGTTGGCATGCACTCTTATTTTAAAAATGCGGATTTAAATCTATGATTAAATTTTAATTTTGAGAAATTAGTCAAACGTGAAACTTCGTTGTGTGGTTTTGCTAAGGTTGGGCTTAAAGGGGGTGAAAATATTTTGGAATGTCTCAAAAGTTTGCATGCACGCTTGTTGATCAAATTGGGATCCAAGTTTATGATCAAATTTAAATTCTAAGAAACTGCTCGAAAGGGAAACTCTGTCGTGCGGTTTCAACAGGGTTGGGCTTAAAGGGGGTCAAAATAGCTTGAAACGTCGTGAAAGTTGGCGTGCATGCTTGTCTATCCAATATGCACCCAAACATATGATCAAGTTTAAATTCGAAGAATCTGGTCAAAGTTGAGACTGCGTCATGCAGTTTTGTTAGGGTTTGGCTTAAAGATGGCGAAAATAGCTCTCAACAGCGTGAAAGTTGGCATGCACTCTTATTTTCCAAATGCGGATTTAAATATATGATTCAATTTTAATTTTGAGAAATTAGTCAAACGTGATACTTCGTTGTGCAGTTTTGCTAAGGTTGGGCTTAAAGGGGGTGAAAATATTTTCGAATGTCTCAGAAGTTTACATGCACGCTTGTTGATCAAATTGGCATCCAAATTTATGATCAAATTTAAATTCTGAGAAACTGCTCGAAAGGGAAACTCCATCGTGCGGTTTGAACAGGGTTGGGCTTAAAGGGGGTCAAAATAGCTTGAAACGTCGCGAAAGTTGGCGTGCATGCTTGTCTATCCAACATGCATCCAAACATATGATCAGGTTTAAATTCTAAGAATCTGTTCAAAGCTGAGCGTGCATCATGCACTTTTCTTAGGGTTTGGCTTAAAGATGGAGAAAATAGCTCTCAACATCGTGAAAGTTGGAATGCACTCTTATTTTCCAAATGGGGATTTAAATCTATGATTAAATTTTAATTTTGAGAAATTAGTCAAACATGAAACTTCGTTGTGCGGTTTTGCTAAGGTTGGGCTTAGAGGGGGTGAAAATATTTTGGAATGTCTCAAAATTTTGCATGCACGCTTGTTGATCAAATTGGCATCGAAATTTATGATCAAATTTAAATTCTAAGAAACTGCTCGAAAGGGAAACTCCGTCGTACGATTTCAACAGGGATGGGCTTAAAGCGGGTCAAAATAGCTTGAAAAGTCATGAAAGTTGGCGTGCATGCTTGTCTATCCAATATGCATCCAAACATATGATTCGGTTTAAATTCTAAGAATCTGGTCAAAGTTGAGACTTCACCATGCAGTTTTGTTAGGGTTTGGCTTAAAGATGGGAAAAATACCTCTCAACATCGTGAAAGTTGGCATGCACTCTTATTTTCCAAATGCGGATTTAAATCTATGATTAAATTTTAATTTTGAGAAATTAGTCAAACGTGAAACTTCGTTGTGTGGTTTTGATAAGGTTGGGCTTAAAGTGGGTGAAAATATTTTGGAATGTCTCAAAAGTTTGCATCCACGATTGTTGATCAAATTGGCATCCAAATTTATGATCAAATTTAAATTCTAAGAAACTCTTCGAAGGGGGTCAAAATAGCATGAAACATCGCAAAAGTTCGCGTGTATGCTTGTCTATCCAATATGCATCCAAACATTTGATCAGGTTTAAATTCTAAGAATCTGGTCAAAGCTGAGACTGCATCATGCAGTTTTGTTAGGGTTTGTCTTAAAGATGGCGAAAATAGCTCTCAACATCG
>LPNX010713503.1:50064-66223 GCA_001517045.1 Pseudotsuga menziesii
ATTCGAAGAATCTGGTCAAAGCTGAGACTGCAACAAGCAGTTTTGTTAGGGTTTGGCTTAAAGATGGTAAAAATTGCTCTCAACATCGTGAAAGTTGGCATGCACTCTTATTTTCCAAATGCGGATTTAAATCTATGATTAAATTTTAATTTTGAGAAATTAGTCAAACGTGAAAGTTCGTTGTGCGGTTTTGATAAGGTTGGGCTTAAAGGGGGTGAAAATATTTTGGAATGTCTCAAAAGTTTGCACGCATTCTTGTTGATCAAATTGGCATCCAAATTTATGATCAAATTTAAATTCTAAGAAACTGCTCGAAACGGAAACTCCGTCGTGCGGTTTCAACAGCGTTGGGCTTACTGGGGGTCAAAATAGCTTGAAACGTCATGAAATTTCGCATGCATGCTTGTCTATCCAATATGCATCCAAACATATGATCAGGTTTAAGTTCCAAGAATCTTGTCAAGGCTGAGACTGCATCATGCAGTTTTGTTAGGGTTTGGCTTAAAGATGGCAAAAATAGCTGTCAACATCGTGAAAGTTGGCATGCACTCTTATTTTCCAAATGTGGATTTAAATATATGAATTAATTCTAATTTTGAGAAATTAGTCAAACGTTAAACTTCGTTGTGCAGTTTTGCTAAGGTTGGGCTTAAAGGGGGTGAAAATATTTTGGAATGTCTCAAAAAGTTTGCATGCACGCTTGTTGATCAAATTGGCATCCAAATTTATGATCAAATTTAAATTCTAAGAAACTGCTCGGAAAGGAAACTAATTTCGCACAATTGCAGTTTTTTTAGGGTTTGGCTTAAAGATGGCGAAAATAACTCTCAACATCGTCAATGTTGGCATGCACTCTTATTTTCCAAATGCGGATTTAAATCTATGATTAAATTTTAATTTTTAGAAATTAGTGAAACGTGAAACTTCGTTGTGCGGTTTTGCTAGGGTTGGGCTTAAAGGGGGTGAAAATATTTTGGAATGTCTCAAAAGTTTGCATGCACGCTTGTTGATCAAATTGGCATCCAAATTTATGATCAAATTTAAATTATAAGAAACTGCTCGAAAGAGAAACTCCGTCGTGCGGTTTCAACAGGGTTGGGCTTAAAGGGGGTCAAAATAGCTTGAAACGTTGCAAAAGTTGGCGTGCATGCTTGTCTATCCAATATGCATCCAAACATATGACCAGGTTTAAATTCTAAGAATTTGGTAAAAGCTGAGACTGCATCGTGCAGTTTTGTTAGGGATTGGCTTAAAGATGGTGAAAATAGCTCTCAACATCGTGAAAGTTGGCATGCACTCTTATTTTCCAAATGCGGATTTAAATCTATGATTAAATTTTAATTTTGAGAAATTAGTCAAACGTGAAACTTCGTTGTGCGGTTTTGCTAAGGTTGGGCTTAAAGGGGGTGAAAATATTTTGGAATGTCTCAAAAGTTTGCATGCACACTTGTTGATAAAATTGGCATCCAAATTTATGATCAAATTTAAATTCTAAGAAATTGCTCGAAAGGGAAACTCCGTCGTGCGGTTTCAACAGGGTTGGGCTTAAAGGTGGTCAAAATAGCTTGAAACGTCATGAAATTTCGCATGCATGCTTGTCTATCCAATATGCATCCAAACATATGATCAGGTTTAAATTCTAAGAATTTGGTCAAAGCTGAGATTGGATCATGCAGTTTTGTTAGGGTTTGGCTTAAAGATGGCGAAAATAGCTCTCAACATCGTGAAAGTTGGCGTGCACTCTTATTTTCCAAATGTGGATTTAAATCTATGATAAAATTTTAATTTTGAGAAATTAGTCAAACGTGAAACTTTGTTCTGCAGTTTCAACAGGGTTGGGCTTAAGGGGGGTCCAAATAGCTTGAAACATCGCGAAAGTTGGCGTGCATGCTTGTTTATCCAATATGCATCCAAACATTTGATCAGGTTTAAATTCTAAGAATCTGGTCAAAGCTGAGACTGCATCATGCAGTTTTGTTCGGGTTTGGCTTAAAGATGGCGAAAATAGCTCTCAACATCGTGAAAGTTGGCATGCACTCTTATTTTCCAAATGTGGATTTAAATCTATGATTAAATTTTAATTTTTAGAAATTAGTCAAACGTGAAACTTCGTTGTGCAGTTTTGCTAAGGTTGGGCTTAAAGGGGGTGAAAATATTTTGGAATGTCTCAAAAGTTTGCATGCATGCTTGTTGATCAAATTGGCATCCAAATTTATTATCAAATTTAAATTCTGAGAAACTGCTCGGAAGGGAAACTCCATCGTGCAGTTTGAACAGGGTTGGGCTTAAAGGGGGTCAAAATAGCTTTAAACGTCGTGAAAGTTGGCGTGCATGCTTGTCTATCCAAGATGCATCCAAACATATGATCAGGTTTAAATTCTAAGAATATGTTCAAAGCTGAGCATGCATCATGCACTTTTGTTAGGGTTTGGCTTAAAGATGGCAAAAATAGCTCTCAACATCGTGAAAGTTGGCATGCACTCTTATTTTCCAAATGGGGATTTAAATTTATGATTAAATTTTAATTTTGAGAAATTAGTCAAACGTGAAACTTCGTTGTGCGGTTTTGCTAAGGTTGGGCTTAAAGGGGGTGAAAATATTTTGGAATGTCTCAAAAGTTTGCATGCACGCTTGTTGATAAAATTGGCATCCAAATTTATGGTCAAATTTAAATTCTAAGAAAGTGCTCGAAAGGGAAACTCTGTCGTGCGGTTTCAACAGGGTTGGGCTTAAAGTTGGTCAAAATAGATTGAAACATCGTGAAAGTTGGCGTGCATGCTTGTCTATCCAATATGCATCCAAACATATGATCAGGTTTAAATTCTAAGAATTTGGTCAAAGCTGAGACTGCATCATGCAGTTTTGTTAGGGTTTGGCTTAAAGATGGCGAAAATAGCTCTCAACATCGTGAAAGTTGGCATGCACTCTTATTTTCCAAATGCGGATTTAAATCTATGATTAAATTTTAATTTTGAGAAATTAGTCAAACATGAAACTTCGTTGTGCGGTTTTGCTAAGGTTGGGCTTAAAGGGTGTGAAAATATTTTGGAATGTCTCAAAAGTTTGCATGCACGCTCGTTGATCAAATTGGCATCCAAGCTTATGATCAAATTTAAATTCTAAGAAACTGGTCGAAAGGGAAACTCCGTCCTGCGGTTTCAAAAGGGTTGGGCTTAAAGGGGGTCAAAATAGCTTGAAACGTCACGAAAGTTGGCATGCATGCTTGTCTATCCAATATGCATCCAAACATATGATCATATATAAATTCCAAGAATCTGTTCAAAGCTGAGACTGCATCATGCAGTTTTGTTAGGGTTTGGCTTAAAGATGGCGAAAATAGCTCTCAACATCGTGAAAGTTGGCATGCACTCTTATTTTCCAAATGCGGATTTAAATCTATGATTAAATTTTAATTTTGAGAAATTAGTCAAATGTGAAACTTCGTTGTGCAGTTTTGCTAAGGTTGGGCTTAAAGGGGGTGAAAATAGTTTGGAATGTCTCAAAAGTTTGCATGCATGCTTGTTGATCAAATTGGTATCCAAATTTATGATCAAATTTAAATTCTAAGAAATTGCTCCAAAAGGGAAACTCCGTCATATGGTTTCAACAAGGTTGGGCTTAAAGCGGATCAAAATAGCCTGAAACGTCGCGAAAGTTGGCGTGCATGCTTGTCTATCCAATATGCATCCAAATATATGATCAGGTTTAAATTCTAAAAATCTGGTCAAAGGTGAGACTGCATCATGCAGTTTTGTTAGGGTTTGGCTTAAAGATGGCGAAAATAGCTCTCAACATCGTAAAAGTTGGCATGCTCTCTTATTTTCCAAATGTGGATTTAAATCTATGATTAAATATTAATTTTGAGAAATTAGTTAAACGTGAAACTTCGTTGTGCGGTTTTGCTAAGGTTGGGCTTAAAGGGGGTGAAAATATTTTGGAATGTCTCAAAAGTTTAGATGCACGCTTGTCGATAAAATTGGCATTTAAATTTATGATCAAATTTAAATTCTGAGAAACTGCTCGAAACGGAAACTCCGTCGTGCGGTTTCAACAGGGTTGGCCTTAAAGGGGGTCAAAATAGCTTGAAACATCGCGAAAATTGCCGTGCATGCTTGTCTATCCAATATGCATCCAAACATATGATCAGGTTTAAATTCTAGGAATCTGGTCAAAGCTGAGAGTTCATCATGCAGTTTTCTTAGGGTTTGGCTTAAAGATTGCGAAAATAGCTCTCAACATCGTGAAAGTTGGCATGCACTCTTATTTTCCAAATGCGTATTTAAATCTAGGATTAAATTCTAATTTTTAGAAATTAGTCAAACGTGAAACTTCGTTGTGCGATTTTCCTAAGGTTGGGCTTAAAGGGGGGTGAAAATATTTTGGAATGTCTCAAAAGTTTGCATGCATGCTTGTTGATCAAATTGGCATCCAAATTTATGATCAAATTTAAACTCTAAGAAACTGCTCGAAAGGGAAACTCCGTCGTGCGGTTTCAACAGGGTTGGGCTTAAAGGGGGTCAAAATAGCTTGAAACGTCACGAAAGTTGGCGTGGATGCTTGTCTATACAATATGCATCTAAACATATGATCAGGTTTAAATTCTGAGAATCTGGTCAAAGCTGAGACTGCACCATGCAGTTTTGTTAGGGTTTGGCTTAAAGATGGCGAAAATAGCTCTCAACATCGTGAAAGTTGGCATGCACTCTTATTTTCCAAATGCGGATTTAAATCTATGATTAAATTTTGATTTTGAAAAATTAGTCAAACGTGAAACTTCGTTGTGCGGTTTTGCTAAGGTTGGGCTTAAAGGGGGTGAAAATATTTTGGAATGTCTCAAAAGTTTGCATGCACGCTTGTTGATCAAATTGGTATCCAAATTTATGATCAAATTTAAATTCTAAGAAACTGCTCGAAAGGGAAACTCCGTCGTGCGGTTTCAACAGGGTTGGGCTTAAAGGGGGTCAAAATAGCTTGAAACGTCGTGAAAGTTGGCGTGCATGCTTGTCTATCCAAGATGCATCCAAACATATGATCAGGTTTAAATTCTAAGAATATGTTCAAAGCTGAGCGTGCATCATGCACTTTTGTTAGGGTTTGGCTTAAAGATGGCGAAAATAGCTCTCAACATCGTGAAAGTTGGCATGCACTCTTGTTATCCAAATGGGGATTTAAATCTATGATTAAATTTTAATTTTGAGAAATTAGTCAAACGTGAAACTTCGTTGTGCAGTTTTGCTAAGGTTGGGCTTAAAGGGGGTGAAAATATTTTGGAATGTCTCAAAAGTTTGCATGCACGCTTGTTGATAAAATTGGCATCCAAATTTATGATCAAATTTAAATTCTAAGAAATTGCTCGAAAGGGAAACTCTGTCGTGCGGTTTCAATAGGGTTGGGCTTAAACGTGGTCAAAATAGCTTGAAACATCATGAAAGTTGGCATGCATGCTTGTCTATCCAATATGCACCCAAACATATGATCAGGTTTAAATTCTAAGAATTTGGTCAAAGTTGAGACTGCATCATGCAGTTTTGTTAGGGTTTGGCTTAAAGATGGCGAAAATAGCTCTCAACATCGTGAAAGTTGGCATGCACTCTTATTTTCCAAATGTGGATTTAAATCTATGATTAAATTTTAATTTTGAGAAATTAGTCAAACATGAAACTTCGTTGTGCGGTTTTGCTAAGGTTGGGCTTAAAGGGTGTGAAAATATTTTGGAATGTCTCAAAAGTTTGCATGCATGCTCGTTGATGAATTTGGCATCCAAGCTTATGATCAAATTTAAATTCTAAGAAACTGGTCGAAAGGGAAACTCTGTCGTGCGGTTTCAACACGGTTGGGCTTAAAGGGGGTCAAAATAGCTTGAAACGTCACGAAAGTTGGCATGCATGCTTGTCTATCCAATATGCATCCAAACATATGATCAGGTTTAAATTCCAAGAATCTGGTCAAAGCTGAGACTGCATCATGCAGTTTTGTTAGGGTTTGGCTTAAAGATGGCGAAAATAGCTCTCAACATCGTGAAAGTTGGCATGCACTCTTATTTTCCAAATGCGGATTTAAATCTATGATTAAATTTTAATTTTGAGAAATTAGTCAAACGTGAAACTTCGTTGTGCAATTTTGCTAAGGTTGGGCTTAAAGGGGGTGAAAATATTTTGGAATGTCTCAAAAGTTTGCATGCACGCTTGTTGATCAAATTGGTATCCAAATTTATGATCAAATTTAAATTCTAAGAAACTGCTCCAAAAGGGAAACTCTGTCATATGGTTTCAACAAGGTTGGGCTTAAAGGGGGTCAAAATAGCCTGAAACGTCGCGAAAGTTGGCGTGCATGCTTGTCTATAGAATATGCATCCAAATATATGATCAGGTTTAAATTCTAAAAATCTGGTCAAAGGTGAGACTGCATCATGCAGTTTTGTTAGGGTTTGGCTTAAAGATGGCGAAAATAGCTCTCAACATCGTCAAAGTTGGCATGCACTCTTATTTACCAAATGTGGATTTAAATCTATGATTAAATTTTAATTTTGGAATGTGGCATGCACTCTTATTTTCCAAATGTGTATTTAAATCTATGATTAAATTTTAATTTTGGAATGTGGCATGCACTCTTATTTTCCAAATGTGTATTTAAATCTATGATTAAATTTTAATTTTGAGAAATTAGTCAAACATGAAACTTCGTTGTGTGGTTTTTCTAAGGTTGGGCTTAAAAGGGGTGAAAATATTTTGGAATGTCTCAAAAGTTTGCATGCACGGTTGTCGATAAAATTGGCATCCAAATTTATGATCAAATTTAAATTCTGACAAACTGCTCGAAATGGAAACTCCGTCGTGCGGTTTCAACAGGGTTGGCCTTAAAGGGGGTCAAAATAGCTTGAAACGTCGCGAAAGTTGGCGTGCATGCTTCTCTATCCAATATGCATCCAAACATATGATCAGGTTTAAATTCTAAGAATCTGGTCAAAGCTGCTACTGCATCATGCAGTTTTGTTAGGGTTTGGCTTAAAGATGGCGCAAATAGCTCTCAACATCGTGAAAGTTGGCATGCACTCTTATTTTCCAAATGCGGATTTAAATCTAGGATTAAATTTTAATTTTTAGAAATTAGTCAAACGTGAAACTTCGTTGTGCGGTTTTGCTAAGGTTGGGCTTAAAGGGGGTGAAAATATTTTGGAATGTCTCAAAAGTTTGCATGCGCGGTTGTTGATCAAATTGGCATCCAAATTTATGATCAAATTTAAATTCTGAGAAACTACTCGGAAGGCAAAACTTCGTCGTGCAGTTTGAACAGGGTTGGGCTTAAAGGGGGTCAAAATAGCTTGAAACGTCGCGAAAGTTGGCGTGCATGCTTGTCTATCCAAGATGCATCCAAACATATGATCAGGTTTAAATTCTAGGAATCTGTTCAAAGCTGAGCGTGCATCATGCACTTTTGTTAGGGATTGGCTTAAAGATGGCGAAAATAGCTCTCAACATCGTGAAACTTGGAATGCACTCTTATTTTCTAAATGCGGATTTAAATCTATGATTAAATTTTAATTTTGAGAAATTAGTCAAACGTGAAACTTCGTTGTGCGGTTTTGCTAACTTGGGCTTAAAGGGGGTGAAAATATTTTGGAATGTCTGAAAAGTTTGCATGCACGCTTGTTGATCAAATTGGCATCCAAGCTTGTGATCAAATTTAAATTCTAAGAAACTGGTCGAAAGGGAAACTCTGTCGTGCGGTTTCAATAGGGTTGGGCTGAAATGGGGTCAAAATAGCTTGAAACGTCACGAAAGTTGGCGTGCATGCTTGTCTATCCAATATGCATCCAAACATATGATGAGGTTTAAATTCCAAGAATCTGTTCAAAGCTGAGACTGCATCATGCAGTTTTGTTAGGGTTTGGCTTAAAGATGGCGAAAATAGCTCTCCACATCATGAAAGTTGGCATGCACTCTTATTTTCCAGATGCGAATTTAAATCTATGATTAAATTTTAATTTTGAGAAATTAGTCAAACGTGAAACTTCGTTGTGCGGTTTTGCTAAGGTTGGGCTTAAACGGGGTGAAAATATTTTGGAATGTCTCAAAAGTTTGAATGCACACTTGTTGATCAAATTGGAATCCAAATTTATGATCAAATTTAAATTCTGAGAAACTGCTCGAAAGGGAAACTCCGTCGTGCGGTTTCAACAAGGTTGGGCTTAAAGGGGGTCCAAATAGCTTGAAACGTCGTGAAAGTTGGCGTGCATGCTTGTCTTTCCAATATGCATCCAAAAATATGATCAGATTTAAATTCTAAGAATCTGGTCAAAGCTGAGACTGCATCATGCAGTTTTGCTAGGGTTTGGATTAAAGATGGTGAAAATAGCTCTCAACATCGTGAAAGTTGGCATGCACTTTTATTTTCCAAGTGCGGATTTAAATCTATGATTAAATTTTAATTTTGAGAAATTAGTCAAACGTGAAACTTCGTTGTGCGGTTTTTCTAAGGTTGGGCTTAAAGGGGGTGAAAATATTTCAGAATGTCTCAAAAGTTTGCATGCACGCTTGTTGATCAAATTGGCATCCCAATTTATGATCAAATTTAAATTCTAAGAAACTTCTCGAAAGGGAAACTCCGTCGTGCGGTTTCAACAGGGCTGGGCTTAAAGGGGGTCAAAATAGCATGAAACGTCGCGAAAGTTGGCGTGCGTGCTTGCCTATCCAATATGCATCCCAACATATGATCAGGTTTAAATTCTAAGAATCTGGTCAAAGCTGAAACTGCATCATGCAGTTTTGTTAGGGTTTGGCTTAAAGATGGGGAAAATAGCTCTCAACATCGTGAAAGTTGGCATCCACTCTTATTTTCGAAATGCGGATTTAAATCTATGATTAAATTTTAATTTTGAGAAATTAGTCAAACGTGAAACTTCGTTGTGTGTTTTTGCTAAGGTTGGGCTTAAAGGGGGTGAAAATATTTTGGAATGTCTCAAAAGTTTGCATGCACGCTTGTTGATCAAATTGGCATCCAAATTTATGATCAAATTTAAATTCTAAGAAACTGCCCGAAAGGGAAACTCCGTCATGCGGTTTCAACAGGGTTGGGCTTAAAGGGGGTCAAAATAGCTAGAAACGTCGCGAAAGTTGGCGTGCATGCTTGTCTATAAAATATGCATCCAAACATTTGATCAGGTTTAAATTCTAAGAATCTGGTTAAAGCTGAGACTGCATCATCAGTTTTGTTAGGGTTTGGCTTAAAGATGCGTATTTAAATCTATGATTAAATTTTAATTTTGAGAAATTAGTCAAACGTGAAACTTCGTGGTGCGGTTTTGCTAAGGTTGGGCTTAAAGGGGGTGAAAATATTGTGGAATGTCTTAAAAGTTTGCATGCACACGTGTTGATCAAATTGGCATCCAAATTTATGATCAAATTTAAATTCTAAGAAACTGGTCGAAAGAGAAACTCCGTCGTGCGGTTTCAACAGGGTTGGGCTTAAAGGGGTTCAAAATAGCTTGAAACGTCGTGAAAGTTGGTGTGCATGCTTGTCTATCCAATATGGATCGAAACATATGATCAGGTTTAAATTCTAAGAATCTGGTCAAAGCCGAGACTGCATCATGCATTTTTGTTAGGGTTTGGCTTAAATATGGCGAAAATAGCTCTCAACATCGTGAAAGTTGGCATGCACTCTTATTTTCCAAATGCGGATTTAAATCTATGATTAAATTTTAATTTTGAAAAACTAGTCAAACGTGAAACTTCGTTGTGCGGTTTTGCTAAGGCTGGGCTTAAAGGGGGTCAAAATATTTTGGAATCTCTCAAAAGTTTGCATGCACGCTTGTTGATAAAATTGGCATCCAAATTTATGATCAAATTTAAATTCTAAGAAACTGCTAGGAAGGGAAACTTCATCATGCGGTTTCAACAGGGTTGGGCTTAAAGGGGGTCAAAATAGCTTGAAAAGTCGTGAAAGTTGGCGTGCGTGCTTGTCTATCCAATATGCATCCAAACATATGATCAGGTTTAAATTCTAAGAATCTGGTCAAATCTGAGACTGCATCATGCAGTTTTGTTAGGGTTTGGCTTAAAGATGGCGAAAATAGCTCTCAAGATCGTGAAAGTAGGCACGCACTCGTATTTTCCAAATGCGAATTTAAATCTATGATTAAATTTTGATTTTGAGAAATTAGTCAAACGTGAAACTTTGTTGTGCGGTTTTGCTAAGGTTGGGCTTAAAGGGGGTGAAAATATTTTGGAATGTCTCAAAAGTTTGCATGCATGCTTGTTGATCAAATTGGCATCCAAATTTATGATCAAATTTAAACTCTAAGAAACTGCTCGAAAGGGAAACTCCGCCGTGCGGTTTCAACAGGGTTCGGCTTAGAGGGGGTCAAAATAGCTTGAAAAGTCGTGAAAGTTGGCGTGCGTGCTTGTCTATCCAATATGCATCCAAACATATGATCAGGTTTAAATTCTAAGAATCTGGTCAAATCTGAGACTGCATCATGCAGTTTTGTTAGGGTTTGGCTTAAAGATGGCGAAAATAGCTCTCAAGATCGTGAAAGTAGGCACGCACTCGTATTTTCCAAATGCGAATTTAAATCTATGATTAAATTTTGATTTTGAGAAATTAGTCAAACGTGAAACTTTGTTGTGCGGTTTTGCTAAGGTTGGGCTTAAAGGGGGTGAAAATATTTTGGAATGTCTCAAAAGTTTGCATGCATGCTTGTTGATCAAATTGGCATCCAAATTTATGATCAAATTTAAACTCTAAGAAACTGCTCGAAAGGGAAACTCCGTCGTGCGGTTTCAACAGGGTTGGGCTTAAAGAGGGTCAAAATATCTTGAAACGTCGCGAAAGTTGGCGTGCATGCTTGTCTATCCAATATGTATCCAAACATATGATCAGGTTTAAATTCTAAGAATCTGGTCAAAGCTGAGACCGCATCATGCAGTTTTGTTAGGGTTCGGCTTCAAGATGGCGAAAATAGCTCTCAACATCGTGAAAGTTGGCATGCACTCTTATTTTCCAAATGTGGATTTAAATCTATGATTAAATTTTAATTTTGAGAAATTAGTCAAACGTGAAACTTTGTTGTGCGGTTTTGCTAAGGTTGGGCTTAAGGGGGGTGAAAATATTTTGGAATGTTTCAAAAGTTTGCATGCATGCTTGTTGATCAAATTGGCATCCAAATTTATGATCAAATTTAAATTCTAACAAACTGCTTGAAAGCGAAACTCCGTCGTGCGGTTTCAACAGGGTTGGGCTTAAAGGGGGTAAAAATAGCTTGAAACGTCGCGAAAGTTGGCGTGCATGCTTGTCTATCCCATATGCATCCAAACATATGATCAGGTTTAGATTCAAAGAATCTAGTCAAAGCTGAGACTGCATCATGCAGTTTTGTTAGGGTTTGGCTTAAGGATGCCGAAAATAGCTCTCAACATCGTGAAAGTTGGCATGAACTCTTATTTTCCAAACGCAGATTTAAATCTATGATTAAATTTTAATTTTGAGAAATTTGTCAAACGTGAAACTTCGTGGTGCAGTTTTGCTAAGGTTGGGCTTAAAGGGGATGAAAATATTTTCGAATGTCTTAAAATTTTGCATGCACGCTTGTTGATCAAACTGGCATCCAAATTTATAATCAAATTTAAATTCTCAGAAACTGCTCGAAAGGGAAACTCCGCCGTGCGGTTTCAACAGGGTTGGGCTTACAGGGGGTCAAAATAGCTTGAAACGTCGCCAAAGTTGGCGTGCATGCTTGTCTATCCAATATGCATCCAAACATATGATCAGGTTTAAATTCTAAGAATCTTGTGAAAGATGAGATTGCATCATGCAGTTTTGCTAGGGTTTGGCTTAAAGATGGCGAAAATAGCTCTCAACATCGTGAAAGTTGGCATGCACTCTTATTTTCCAAATGCGGATTTAAATCTATGATTAAATTTTAATTTTGAGAAATTAGTCAAACGTGAAACTTCGTTGTGCGGTTTTGCTAAGGTTGGGCTTAAAGGGGATGAAAATATTTTGGAATGTCTCAAAAGTTTGCATGCACGCTTGTTGATCAAATTGGCATCCAAATTTATGATCAAATTTAAATTCTAAGAAAATGCTCGAAAGGGAAACTCCGTCGTGCGGTTTCAACATGGTTGGGCTTAAAAGGGGTCAAAATAGCTTCAAACGTCGCGAAAGTTGGCGTGCATGCTTGTCTATCCAATATGCAGCCAAACATATGATCAGGTTTAAGTTCTAAGAATCTGGTCAAAGCTGAGATTGCATCATGCAGTTTTGTTAGGGTTTGGCTTAAAGATGGCGAAAATAGCTCTCAACATCATGAAAGTTGGCATGCACTCTTATTTTCCAGATGCGGATTTAAATCTATCATTAAATTTTAATTTTGAGAAATTAGTCAAACGTGAAACTTCGTGGTGCGGTTTTGCTAAGGTTGGGCTTAAAGGGGGTGAAAATATTTTCGAATGTCTCAAAAGTTTGCATGCACGCTTGTCAATAAAATTGGCATCCAAATTTATGATCAAATTTAAATTCTGAAAGACTGTGCGAAAGGGAAACTCCGACGTGCAGTTTCAACAGGGTTGGGCTTAAAGGGCATCAAAATAGCTTGAAACGTTGTGAAAGTTGGCATGCATGCTTGTCTATCCAATATGCATCCAAACATATGATCAGGTTTAAATTCCAAGAATCTGGTCAAAGATGAGAGTGCATCATGCAGTTTTGCTAGGGTTTGGCTCAAAGATGGCGAAAATAGCTCTCAACATCGTCAAAGTTGGCATGCACTCTTATTTTCCAAATGTGGATTTAAATCTATGATTAAATTTTAATTTTGAGAAATTAGTCAAACGTGAAACTTCGTTGTGCGGTTTTGTTAAGGTTGGGCTTAAAGGGGGTGAAAATATTTTGGAATGTCTCAAAAGTTTGCATGCACGCTTGTTGATCAAATTGGCATGCAAATTTATGATCCAATTTAAATTCTAAGAATTTGCTCGAAAGGGAAACTCCGACGTGCAGTTTCAACAGGGTTGGGCTTAAAGGGGGTCAAAATAGCTTGAAACGTCGTGAAAGTTGGCGTGCATGCTTGTCTATCCAATATGCATCCAAACATATGATCAGGTTTAAATTCTAAGAATCTGGACAAAGCCGAGACTGCATCATCCATTTTTGCTAAGGTTTGGGTTAAAGATGGCGAAAATAGCTCTCAACATCGTGAAAGTTGGCACGCACTCTTATTTTCCAAATGCGGATTTAAATCTATGATTAAATTTTAGTTTTGAGAAATTAGTCAAACGTGAAACTTCGTTGTGCGGTTTTGCTAAGGTTGGGATTAAAGGGGGTGAAAATATTTTGGAATGTCTCAAAAGTTTGCATGCACGCTTGTTCATCAAATTGGCATGCAAATTTATGATCAAATTTAAAGTCTAAGAAACTGCTCGAAATGGAAACTCCGTCGTGCGGTTTTAACAGGGTTGGCCCTAAAGGGGGTCAAAATAGCTTGAAACGTCGTGAAAGTTGGTGTGCATGCTTGTCTATCCAATATGCATCCAAGCATATGATCAGGTTTAAATTCTAAGAATATGGTCGACGCTGAGACTGCATCATGCAGTTTTGTTAGGGTTTGGCTTAAAGATGGCGAAAATAGCTCTCAACATCGTGAAAGTTGGCATGCACTCTTATTTTCCAAATGCGAATTTAAATCTATGATTAAATTTTAATTTTGAGAAATTAGTCAAACGTGAAACTTCGTTGTGCGGTTTTGGTAAGGTTGGGCTTAAAGGGGGTGAAAATATTTTGGAATGTCTCAAAAGTTTGCATGCACGCTTGTTGATCAAATTGGCATCCAAATTTACGGTCAAATTAAAATTCTGAGAAACTGCTCGAAAGGGAAACTTCGTCGTGCGGTTTCAAGAGGGTTGGGCTTAAAGGGGGTCCAAATAGCTTGAAACGTCGTGAAAGTATGCGTGCATGCTTCTCTATCCAATATGCATCCAAAAATATGATCAGGTTTAAATTCTAAGAATCTGGTCAAAGCTGAGACTGCATGATGCAGTTTTGTTAGGGTTTGGCTTAAAGATGGTGAAAATAGCTCTCAACATCGTGAAAGTTGGCATGCACTCTTATTTTCCAAATGCGGATTTAAATCTATGATTAAATTTTAATTTTGAGAAATTAGTCAAACGTGAAACTTCGTTGTGGGTTTTTTCCAAGGTTGGGCTTAAAGGGGGTGAAACTATTTTGGAATGTCTCAAAAGTTTGCATGCACGCTTGTTGATCAAATTGGCATCCAAATTTATGATCAAATTTAAATTCTAAGAAACTGCTCGAAAGGGAAACTCCGTCGTGCGGTTTCAACAAGGTTGGGCTTAAAGGGGGTCAAAATAGCTTGAAACATCGTGAAAGTTGGCGTGCATGGTTGTCTATGCAATATGCATGCAAACATATGATCAGGTTTAAATTCTAAGAATCTGGTCAAAGCTGAGACTGCATCATGCAGTTTTCTTAGGGTTTGGCTTAAAGATGGCGAAAATAGCTCTCAACATCGTGAAAGTTGGCATGCACTTTTATTTTCCAAATGCAGATTTAAATCTATGATTAAATTTTAATTTTGAGAAATTAGTCAAACGTGAAACTTCGTTGTGCGGTTTTTCTAAGGTTGGGCTTAAAGGGGGTGAAAATATTTCGGAATGTCTCAAAAGTTTGCACGCACGCTTGTTGATCAAATTGGCATCCAAATTTATGATCAAATTTAAATTCTAAGAAACTTCTCGAAAGGGAAACTCCGTCGTGCGGTTTCAACAGGGTTGGGCTTAAAGGGGGTCAAAATAGCATAAAACGTCGCGAAAGTTGGCGTGCGTGCTTGCCTATCCAATATGCATCCCAACATATGATCAGGTTTAAACTCTAGGAATCTGGTCAAAGCTGAGACTGCATCATGCAGTTTTGTTAGGGTTTTGCTTAAAGATGGGGAAAATAGCTCTCAACATCGTGAAAGTTGGCATGCACTCTTATTTTCCAAATGCGGATTTAAATCTATGATTAAATTTTAATTTTGAAAAATTAGTCAAACGTGAAACTTCGTTGTGCGGTTTTGCTAAGGTTGGGCTTAAGGGGGGTGAAAATATTTTGGAATGTCTCAAAAGTTTGCATGCACGCTTTTTGATCAAATTGGCATCCAAATTTATGATCAAATTTAAATTCTAAGAAACTGCCCGAAAGGGAAATTCCGTCATGCGGTTTCAACAGGGTTGGGCTTAAAGGGGGTCAAAATAGCTTGAAACGTCGCGAAAGTTGGCGTGCATGCTTGTCTATAAAATATGCATCCAAACATTTGATCAGGTTTAAATTCTAAGAATCTGGTTAAAGCTGAGACTGCATCATCAGTTTTGTTAGGGTTTGGCTTAAAGATGGCGAAAATAGCTCTCAACATCGTGAAAGTTGGCATGCACTCTGATTTTCTAGATGCGGATTTAAATCTATGACTAAATTTTAATTTTGAGAAATTAATCAAACGTGAAACTTCGTGGTGCGGTTTTGCTAAGGTTGGGCTTAAAGTTGGTGAAAATATTTTGGAATGTCTTAAAAGTTTGCATGCACGCTTGTTGATCAAATTGGCATCCAAATTTATGATCAAATTCAATTTTTGAGAAACTGTATGAAAGGGAAACTCCGTCGTGCGGTTTCAACAGGGTTGGGCTTAAAGGGTGTCAAAATAGCTTGAAACGTCGCGAAAGTTGGCGTGCATGCTTGTCTATCCAATATGGATCCAAACATATGATCAGGTTTAAATTCTAAGAATCTGGTCAAAGCTGAGATTGCATCATGCAGTTTTGCTAGGGTTTGGCTTAAAGATGGCGAAAATAGCTCTCAACATCGTGAAAGTTGGCATGCACTCTTATTTTCCAAATGTGGATTTAAATCTATGATTAAATTTTAATTTTGAGAAATTAGTCAAACGTGAAACTTTGTTGTGCGGTTTTGCTAAGGTTGGGCTTAAAGGGGGTGAAAATATTTTGGAATGTCTCAAATTTTTGCATGCACGCTTGTTGATCAAATTGGCATCCAAATTTATGTTCAAATTTGTTGATTTTTGTACCTAGGCAGATGTTCCCTAGGTGACTTTAATTTTGCCTAAAGTCACTTTAAGAGGGAAAAATGTGACCCTCACATTAAAGTC
>LPNX010713505.1:0-65426 GCA_001517045.1 Pseudotsuga menziesii
CTCCTAAAGCTGTTACTGTTGTTGCTTCTAATGAAGGCAGCACTTGGGTAGTCGCCATTGAAAAGCATGAAGCTGCCATCTTCACAAAAACCTCAAAAAATACCTGCCCTAAAACCTTGCAAAAATTCTAAAATTGCAAAAAACACACACCTTCGTACCGCGACACTGAGAGGATAAGGTGTACAAGGGATAAGATAGCAGGAGTCGGGTGGTTTGTGTTTCGACAAGATTTAGATATTTTTCTTCCATTTATATGGACAACTATATAAACATATAAAGTAGGGCTATTTAGGAACGAGATTCGTGTTAGTGTTTTCATTTGTATATATTATTTGCTTTTGTTATAAAAAATGGGATGTTTATGGGATAAGATATGATTAAGATGGATTTAAGTTCATTTATGTTTTAATTTTGAAGTGGATTAAGTTATGATGGTTTTAACTCGTTAGGATGGGTAGCTTAGTTGAAACATTACTTTATCTTTCATGGCATTAACTTAGATGAAACATCACTTTACTTTTTATGTCATTATCGATGATATGATGAAACTCAAGGTGGAGGTCTGGTATCTAAAAATTATGGTAATGGTGGGAGTAGCATAAAAAAATATTATGGGTGTTACATTATATAGAGTGTTAACATGTCTCATATGAACGAGATATTCACTATTTTGGGTGGATTACCAAGTTATGTCAAACAAGCTTAGTTATAAATTTTATTAATTTGTTAATTTAATATAGGGAGGATGATTGCAATCATGTATTTTATTATCAAAAGAAATTATTGGAGGACTAGAATAAAAATAAAAAGCATGAAACGAAGATGGCATTGATCATGGCTCATTCAATACATAATATCCACTACTATATCGTTCTTCACCACATCAATATCATGACCAATTCAAATCGCATGAAGTGTATCTTGGGATGTTAGCTCATTAAAGGAAAATTTTCTCATTGGATATCCTTTCTCCAAGAATTTGACCTTAAATTTTATACATGTAAACATAAGAAAGCTTTGTCTCTCATCGATTTCATCACTGACTTCCCTACCCATGTAATCCAATGACCAATCAATAATATTGCTCATGACAAGCATATTTTTGTTATAGCATCGAACAACCCATGTTATGGCATTATCTTGAACTACCTTTACACACTGAGCTTTGATCCACATCTCTCTCAAAATTACCATCAAGACATTCATCATTGGTGTCCTTGTTACCTCCTCCTTAAAGGAAACATGTATCAATGAGGAGTTGACATCATAGTATGTCAAATCCTAACTCAGAAAGAGGTCAAACAAGTTCTCAATAGATTTCATGGGATGCTTACAATGACCATTTATCAAGAATGGCCATCACCCAAAATATCCTTTATGTGGGATATTTGTTGGCTTTCTTTTCACATCACTACATTCATGAGATTAATCTTTGCAAGAATTGTCAAATTCTCACCCCTAAAACCTAAGCACAATCTACTCCTCCATATCCCATTATCATTATTAACATTTTTTGCAACTAAGGGATCAACGTTATGGAATGTCACCCTATATCCAATTGTGACCACAAGTAGATTATTGGTCGTTACCTAATTTATCAAATGGTTTAAGCAATGTTAACATTTGTCAACACTTCTCTTACGACCCACATCGACAGGACCATGATTGACAGTTTGAAACTTCACCTTGAATAAGCCACTACAAATTATAATAATGTAAAAGTTATGAAAAATATCTTCCCTCTACTATCCAAAACCCTTTTAGTAGCCAAAACCCTTTTAGTTGACAGGAAATCTCAAATGCATGCAAAATGAAAAAGGAAAAAGCGTAGAGCATAGAACTTACCAATAAAACTTTTCTTATTGGAATCTTTGGCCTCTGCGAGCTTCTTCTCCAGATCTTCCAACATCTTGATCTCCCATTGAAGGTGTTGGCTGGTGAAGAGAGCCCCCAGCCGATGCCTAACACATGCTCCCAAGTGTATGCACAACCCAGGGGCATATTTGATGAACTAAATAGATCGATCAGATTCCACTCAAATAAAGCCTCCAAATCGCACATTGCAGCGATTGCGAAACTCTACAATATCTGATCATTAAGAAGATAATAATCTGGGAATTGTTTTTCAAAATTTAACTGGCAAGAAAATGAAAAGGGCGCTACCTTGCAAGAATAAGAAAACTACATTGAGTGAACAAAAAATGAGTGACCTGGTTGAGTGATCCAGAGAATACATGTGAGCATATCGGTGGATCAATTGAGATAGAAACTTACAAGGGTTCAATTCATGGTTTTTTCCTTTCGACTCTCTTTCAACAGGTAGAGGCGGGAAAATGTGCACCATTTGCTCACACGTGAGTCAAATTAAATTCAGTTAAATAACTTTTAAAAAGAAATTTGTGATGCTTTTATACCAACTATATTGTGTGACCGAATAATTATTTTGACATGAATAAGTTAATAGGAGATAATGCTTATGAACAATGTAGAGTTTGGACAAATTTGGGCGGTATATTTTTATTAGACTATCAAAATTTTAAAAATAGATACTAAAGTAATAGTTTAAAAAAAATTTAAATTAAATTAAAGATCAACTTTGAGAGCATTTATGCATTCAAATATATTGTTTTAATATAATGGAGAAGAAGCGAAAACCTTATGTGTTGGAGAAACCTTGTCCAAAAGCACAAATCTTAAGAAAGGAGCGACTTACCACATAGCCTCTCATGAGATTAATGGGGTTCATGATTTTATTATTGGGATGGAAATTAAGTAGGAATCACCCTAAGCAGGGTAGTGACAAAAAAAGCTCCAAGCACATCAAAATCCACACTGGATGTCTCTTCCTCAAACAAGATACATAGGGTTCGATACACTAATTGCAAATAAGCTAGATTGAAAATTCAAGATAAAAATGCAAAAATGAAACCTCCATGGAAATGTCTCCTTGAAAACCCAAAATTCCATTTCAATCAAATGGCCTAGTTTCAATCATTTTTTATCCTAAAATGGTGTCTATAGAGATTCACACTTTAAAGAGTGGTGCTTGTTGAATTCAACATAACCAAACTATAGAGCAAGTAAGAGAAACATCTCATTTTCAGATGTCTTATCTTAGTATCCATTATTTGGACAAAGGGAGGTTTTACTGCCTTCAACGAGACTTGGGTGGCTCCCTCTCCACATTCTGTCATTGTCCAGAACAAATATGCCTACCTATTTTCATGATGGATATTTTCAAGCATAGATCACAATCCTAGTGTGGAACTCTCCAGCCAGATCGCATCCGGAGGATCACCTCTTTCTTCCATGTTAATTGTCTACTCAAGGAAGCAAACAACATACAGAGGCCTAGACCACTACAAATTTCAAATCAGTGAGACATGGATTTCCTCTTGACACCCTCTCTAGATGGATCAACTAGCTTCCATAACTCTTCTAAGGAACTCACGTTTCAGATCCCAGGGCAGACATCACCAGGCCGACAGACAAATCATCCATGGGAGGTCCCAGAGACAGACTCTCTCTATGCAGGAAAACTCTCCAAGTTTGGTCAAGCACACAATATTCCATTCAAAGTTTCTTCTAAAGAAAGACATCATTATTTTGCTTGATTCAAAGGCTAGGTTCATATTTCAAGGGAATTAGATTTATTTTGATTTAAAGCGGAATATAAATATTTTTCTAGGTTAAATAAGAGATTTAATAAAACAAAGTAGGATTTTTCAAGGTTTCCGATAGATTTGTTGTGCAACTATTTTTTCCAATTGTACGACTATACTTACATATTGTAAGATTGTATGGACTGTACATAATTTGTATCACATATCCAATTTTTTGGGGTGTTTTTATCTATTGTCTTTGACGCCTCAGAAAGTGTCTCTATAATTTTTATCTTTAGGTTGAATTTATGGAGATTTGGGCAAATATTGCTTCCTTACACCACCTGGGTGATGATGTAGCACTTGACTACTTTGTTTCCAGCTGCTCGGTTGCATTTGGTACTTGTTTTAACATCCCTTGTGGGCTCCTCCTTTCACATAGTTTGCATTCGGTGTGGTTGTGGTGAATTGGCATATGCATTTGATAACCCGGCATGCTCTTTGTGATGAATGTACACGCATTATCAATGGGCATGGAGTCAAAGGCTGAGTATCGATAAGAATTATCAATGACTAGTAGTGGAATTATTTAGGAATGGTGGTAGATATGAGAATTACAGTCCACTAACACAAAGCATTAGCTAGAATGAATTTTGTGTTAACTTTAGAGGAATGGGTGAAAACATTTGAATACGGATGAAATCAAAGCTTCCTATCAGAGGATGAATTGTGAATCATATATTTTCATCCAAATGCTCTAGACAACATATATAAATAAAAAACTTAGAAATAAAACATTTACAAAGGAAAACACAGACCGAGAAATATTGGCACATGAATCTCTTCTTTGAAAAACTTTTTACTTCTACATTGATAGTTTTATTAAGCTCAGACAAATATTTCACTACAAATATTGTTTCTTTTTCTCAAACTTTGAACCCCCTGTACATTGCCAAACATGAAGAATATATACAAAATGTTCTTCGTAACGAGCCCTAACTGTGTATTAGCAAAAAACTAGTTTTTTCTCACAAATGCCTAAATTTATGGAATTGTGTTTTGCTTCTCCTCCCTATGAAACTTCATACATTTTAATCTATATTTTAAATTGTATAATGTATAAGTAAATAATATGTGTATATATTTAATTATTTTAAATCACATAACATATGAACTATATATATTTATTTATATTAAATCTTTTAACATATGAACTATAGTAACATATTTATATTAATTATATATTATTATTATATTTACATATTTTACCGTTATTAAGGTGAAAGAAGTTTATATATCATAAGGGTGCTTATAAAATATTTACCTATTTTATAAATTCTATTAAGTATTATATTTATATTTCTTACAAGTATAGTATGGATGGAATATGAATTTATGTATTTTAACATAATTCCCTAAAATGAAGCATGTTTTGTTGGGAGAAAGAAAATGGGAACAATTTCAATATTATGTTTCCCTTGTGGTTTGAATTTTGTACTTTGGTGGGGTGTTTTAGAATAATCTCACTTGTTATGCATGCTTTAATTGGTAAACATACCCATATGCTTTAAATGATGATGATGATGAACTAGATGACAATGATAGTGATGATGTTTTTGATGATGACGATGATGGAAATGATGATGATCATGATCATTGTCGTCATCTTTGTCAGTGTCATCATGATTATCACAATAGTCATCATCATCGGCATAATCATCATCGCCATTGTCCTTGAGATGATCATCATCACGATTATTGGCATTTTCATGAGTTATTCATCATTACCTTTGGAATAAGAAATAACATCTACCCAAAATATGTGATTAGTGGAAAAGGGACATGGAGGACACACATGATTTATGCATGAAAATAACAACTTATTTTTTAAGATGATCAACATCATCATTCTCATTGTATTCATCATCATTGTCATTGTCATCATCACCATCATCATCATTCATTTCATTGCCATCATAATCATCGGTGATTTCAGCATTGCCATTATCCTCATCATCATCATCATCACCATCATAATCGTTGTCATCATCATCATCATCATCATAATCGTCGTCGTCATCATCATCATTGTCATCGTTCTCCTCATTATCAACAACATTATCATCATCATCATAACCATCCTCAATAGCATAATCATTATCCTCATTTTCATCTTCAACATCTGGGTGCAAAACTGGATGCAAAAATGGATGCAACAAAAGTAGGTGCAAAAGTGGGCGCATAATGGGGTGCAACAAAAATGGATGCAAACGGTGATGCAAAAGTGGATGCAAAAATGGCTAAAACAAAACGAGATGCAAAACTAGACTCAAAACAGGATGTAAACTTTGATGCAAAACTTGGCGCACAGAGGGATGCAAAAAAAGAAGCAGAAGTGGATGCAAAAGTAGATGTAAAAAATGATGCAAAAGTGGATGAAAAAAAGGGCGTAAAAGTTGAGGCAAACATGGGCGTAAAAGGGGGCGCAACAAGAGTAGATGTACAAACTAGGCACAAAATTAGGTGCAAAACTAGGCTCAAAACCTGATGCAAAACCTGGCACATAACCAGGTGCAAAACCTGGTGCAAATTACGCCGCAATTTGCGCCAGATTTAGAGAAAGGACGCAAAAAACGCCTAAAATAGCACCAACCCGTGAAATTGCACCATTTTGTCCAAAAATTGAAGAAAAATACACTGAAAGATGGTCTAGACGCAAAAAAGGATGCAAAAAGAGACGCTAAATCCAGTTTTTGTTGTAGTGCCACATCCTCTTGAGTGTTGTAGATGAATTCGTTTTTGGCCACGGTAGGGCCAAAACGTCCCTGGGATACGACCTGCTGTTAGTGGGTTGTTCCTACCTCCGTGGAAATTAATTATGTGGCTGAAGTGTTCACCTCTACCTATAAATGGTGTATATTGTTGTGTATCCAATTGGTCTTTGTACTGTGTAGGAGTGGAAAGGAGTCTACTTAAAAGACCTAGTGTTTTGTAGGAGCCTCATAGATAGAGCTAGAAGGTTGATTCTCTTCTCTACACCCCCTGAATAACACTGGAAGGGAAGTCGTGTCCTCAGGGACTATGCAACAGAGAAGGGAATGGTTCCTTGTGTTGGGTGTGTGTGGATGTCTTAGGAATCAAGCTAGTTCTGGTGAAGGCATCCTTAGCTCTTTAGTGAGCCCACTAGCTTAGCAGACAGTGCTTCCATGTCCTTATAACCTGATGAACCCAACTTGTTGGCTTGGTTATGTGTTGTTGAGTACTCTCAGTCTGATAAACCCAACCGTGTTGGCTTGACTGGCTTGTGGCATATCTTTGGCTATGTGTGAGCCTGATAGTTTCCTTTTCCTTGGGGAAATCATGCCCAGCTCGGGGATGGCAGTGTTGCTGAGAGATTAAGGAGCACACTGGCCTATGGTTGGGTGGAATGTTGCAGCGGCATAGCTGGTTGCGAGAAGCTTCATTCGAAGATAAGTATTCTTGTGAATTTACCCATGCAACTGTATTGTTTATATGAATTACGATGAACATGTTAAAATGTGTCGAATGCTTGAATTAAATGTAATTGCTTCTGTTGAATGTTAATTCCTTATGCATCTATGTATCTTGGTTCAATGCATTTTATTTTACGCTTTATGGGGCTAAATGCCCGGGTAGATAGTATTTTGGTAGCGTCCTCTTCGTCGGTCGAAGGGTCGAGGACATTATAGTGTGGTATCAGAGATTTGTTGTAGCATGGGCCTCAATGGGCCATGAAGAAGCAATGACAGAGGCAGGTTACCCTCTGCCCAGCAGAGGAAAAATTTAAAAATTAGGGAGAATTTTCAAATTTTCAAAAAGAAATTTCTAATTATGGGAAATATCGGATGACTTGGGTTGAAGTCCATCTGATACGTCAGATGACTTAGGCTGAAGTCCATCTGATACGTCGGAGGAATTAAGTTCAGTCCATCCGGTAAAGAAATCAAGATGAGAGAAATTTTGAAAAATTGTCTAAGTTTAAAAAAATTTCGAAGGTCTCGGCTGGGAGGAGCTGAAGGAGCTAGAGGTCTCAGCTAGGTAAAGCTGAAGGTCTCGACTGGGAGGAGCCAAGGGTCTCAGCTGGGAGGAGCTAAGGTGTTGGCAAGGCTCGCCGGAAGGGAGCTAACACAGCGGCAGAGAGAGGAAGAGGAGAGGAAAATTTTGCAAATTTTTCTAAGTATAGGGAATCTCGGAAAAAGTTTTTCGATGGCTCTCAGGTGAAGCCCCTCAAGGCATCTCGAAAAAGAAAAGAAGATCGATTCGAGGCATCTCGAAAAAGAAAAGAATATCGATCCGAGGCGTCGAAAAAGAATAGAAGATTGATCAGTCGATGCGTCGAAAGACAGAGGAAGATCGAGCCAATGCGTCAGAAGACAGAGGAAGATCGAGCCGATGCGTCGAAAGATAAAGGAAGATCGAGCTGATGCATTGGAAGACAGAGGAAGATTGACCCGATATGGTATCGGAAGACAGAGGAAGATCGACCCGATATGGTATCGAATGACAGAGGAAGAGTGACCCAATACATCGGATGACTAGTTGGGAAGGGATCCGATCAGATGGAAAAATATGAGTTTTTCAGTGGGATTTTTCAGCAGATTTCAACAGTTTTTCAGTGGAATTACAGGTGCTTCTTGGTGAAAAGAAAATTATGTGTTTTAACAAAGTTGTCAATATATTATTTTCCAAATGCAGGTAAGTAATTATGAACTCATGATATTGTTATGCAGCTTACAGTTGTGTTTATTAACACATTGTGAAGAACTATAGTCACCTTCCGAGTCAGCATTCCGCATAGAGCAGTTTTCAAAAATTTGTTCTTGGTTGGTCCAAGATGAGGATCGACGACGTGAATGATGCACAGGATCCCTATGAGTTCGAGGAAGATGCTATGGGAGAAAATGTCAGAGTTGGGAATGACGAGATAGAGTCCAATGGGAGAAGATTTCAAGATACTCCCCCAGATTTTGTAGCCACCATGAGGAGCCTAAGGGTGGATTTGCAAAGTTGCAGAGAAGACAATGAAAGGATGCTTAAGGCTCAAGAAGATCAAAATTAGATAAATGCAGCTATACTATAGAGTTTGACAGACATCCAGGGACAGATAAACTCTGGGCATCAGATAGCTAATCTAGAAAGAAGCAAAAGTAGCGCCAGGGGAGATTCCCGTAAAAGGTCCCATGTCTCTAGGAGGGCTTCCAGGGACAGGAGGATTACTCTAGAATGGCCTACCAATGGGTCATATGATTCTGAAAAACTGCTGGGGATTCAAGCTCTCCATCTCGCAGGAATAAGAGAAGGAGACTTTACAAGAACAATTCACGAGATGAATTCAAAAATGCAAGGCCTCCTACTTTTAATGGTGAGGTCAAGATTGGTCAAGAAGTTGAGGCTTGGCTTCTTGGGATGAGGAAGTATTTCCAAGTTCAAGACTACTCCGGAAATATGAAAGCAAGGGTAGCTATATTCAATTTGACTGAAAGAGCATCCATATGGCGGGAACACCATAGGCAAGTAAAGAAGGTTAATGAAAGAAGAATTGTGTGGAAACAATTCAAGAAATACTTCAAGCAGAAGTACCTCTCTTACAGGTACTATGATGATAAGATTAAAGAATTCCATGAGCTGAGATTGGGACAGCAGACTATGGAAGAGTATGCAAATAATTTCTTGGAACTATTGAGGTATGTCAGGTACATCAAAGATGAAAAAGTGAAAATCCAGTGTTTCCTGAGTGGATAGCCTCAGTCTTACAAAGACATAATTGGGTTTTATGAACCTAGAACTCTTGAAGAAGCAATAAGGAAGACTAAGTATTGCTATGAGCAAAGCAAAGGTAAACCTGATTATCATTAGACATGGAAGGACAAAAAGAATGAGAAGTCTGACCAAAGGAAGAAAGGTTTCAAACCTTCTAACTTCAGGAATCAGCAGAAGCAACCATCACAAGCTGAGAAGCAGCCAGCCAAAGCAATGGGAGAAAAGCCTAGAGATCCACAGCAGAACAGGGAACCTCTCCAATGTTGGAAATGTGGAGGATCCCACATGCGTAGGAATTGTCCACTCGAGAATGAGAGTGAAAGGTCAGCTTACAACATTAAAGAAGCATAAACAGTGGGTCAAGTAGCAAGGGTTGTCCCTAGGATTTATGCAGCACTGGAGAAACACCAGGCAGATCACCAGTCAATTGTGGTTGAAGTTGCAGGTAAGATTGTTGAGAAATCTGTTTCTATTTTGATTGACCCTGGTTCTACTCACAGTTACATTTCCCCTAGATTAGTGGAGATTTGTGCTTTTAAGAAAGTAAAGCATAGAAAATCTTGGTTAGTTCAGCTAGCCACTGGGACTAAGAGAAAGGTTAGTGAAGTGGTAGAGAAATGTCCATGGTCATGGATGGATTGGTCACTTGTGTAGATCTGAATGTTCTACCACTTGGTTCCTATGACGTTCTCATCGGAATGGATTGGTTAGAAGCCCATAGAGTAAAGCTTGACTATTATAATAAGGCTTTTGAGTGCCTGGATGAAGAAGGAAACCCAAGGATTGTGAAAGGCGTTCCAAAGGTGATTTTTGTGAGGTAGATTTCAGCAATGTAGTTGAATAAGTTCTGTAGGAAAGGTTGTCAGTTGTATGCAACTCATATTCTGGAGGAAATAGGGGATGAGACTCCTAGGTTGGAGGACTTTCATGTGTTGCAGGAATTCAAGGATGTGTTTCCTGATGAGATTCCAAGGCTTCCTCCAAAGAGGGACATTGATTTCACAATTGAACTTGTGCCAGGAGCAACACCAATGTCCAAGACACCCTACAGAATGAGCACACCTAAGATGCTAGAGTTGAAGATGCAACTACAGGAGTTGTTGGAGAAGAAGTATATCAGGCCGAGTGTGTCTCCTTGGGTAGAACCAGTTATGTTTGTAAAGAAGAAAGATGGTACACTCAGGTTGTGTATTGATTACAAACAATTGAGCAAGGTTACTGTGAAGAACAAATATCCTTTGCCTAGGATTGATGACCTCTTTGATCAAATGAGAGGAGCAAAGGTATTTTCCAAGATTGACTTGAGGTTTGGTTACCACCAGGTGAGAATCAAGGATGAAGACATTCATAAGACAACCTTCAGAACAAGGTATGGACATTATGAGTTTGTAGTGGTACCATTTGGTCTCATAAATGTACCGGCTACATTTATGTGCCTTATGAACAGTGTCTTCAGCGGGTATTTGGACAAGTTTGTTCTTGTTTTCCTTGATGACATTCGTATTTATTCTAAGAATGAGGAAGAGCATGAAGAGAATTTGGGATTGACATTGCAATTGCTCAGGGAGCATCAGTTGTATGCAAAGTTGAGCAAGTGTGACTTCTATAGAGATAGAATTCAGTATTTGGGTCACATTATCTCAGAAGAGTGTATATATGTGGACCCTGAAAAGATTGAAGCCATTATGAATTGGCCTACCCTAAGAAACGTGACAGATGTAAGATCTTTTATGGGACTTGCAGGATACTACAGTAGATTCATTGAAGGATTCTCAAAAGTTGCACATGCCATCACTTCTTTGCAAAAGAAGGGGATAAAGTTTGAACGGACATCGAGGTGTGAAGAAAGCTTCCAGCAGTTGAAGAATCTTCTCACTAGTGCACCAGTATTGAAAGTTGCAGATCCAGAGAAAGATTTTGTGGTGTGTACCGATGCATGCAGACAAGGGCTTGGAGGAGTCCTTATGCAAGACAACCACGTGATATGTTATGAATCAAGAAAGTTGAAGGAACGTGAGAAAAACTATGCCACCCATGATCTAGAGCTTACAGCCATAGTACATGCTCTCAAGATGTGGAGGCATTACTTGATGGGTAGAATATTTGAGCTAAGGACAGACCATTGCGGTCAGAAGTATTTGTTTGATCAGCCTACTCTGAATGCTAGGCAAGCGAGATGGCTAGAGTTTTTATGTGAGTTTGATTTTGAAATCAAGCACATAAAGGGAAAAGAGAATAAGGTAGCTGATGCACTCAGCAGGAAGGTGCAGGAAATGCATGTGGCATCTCTCAGTATTTGCCATTTAGATTTGAGACAACAGATTGTTAGTCATACTACTGAAGATGAAATGTATGTGTAGGTAAAAGACAAATTGCAGCAGAAAAGCCTTGAGAAGAGGTATGAGGGATATAAATTGGAAGAAAATGGACTTCTTACTTATAAAGGTAGAATTTATATTCCAATTGTAGCAAAGTTGAAGAGAGTTGTTATGGATGAAATCCATCAAGCTCCATATTCTGGTTACCCAGGATATCAGAAGACAATTGCTATGGCCAGAAAATAGTACTTTTGGCTAGGAATGAAAAAGTACATGGTTGAATGTATTTCAAGGTGCATGAAATGTCAGCAAGTCAAGGTTGAGCATCGACACCCTGCTGGTTTGTCGTAGCCTTTGCCAATTCCAAAATGGAAATGGGAGGTTATTTCCATGGATTTTATTACAAGATTGCCAATGACTTGGAGACAACATGATTCCATCATGGTTGTGGTGGACAAGTTGACAAAGGCAACACATTTTATACTGGTTAAGTCTACGCATAAGACTAATGACATTGCAAAGATATTCATGAAGGAGATTTTCAAATTGCATGGATTTCCTAAGGCAATAGTCTCTCACAGAGATGTCAAGTTCACTTCCAAATTTTGGAAGGCGTTGTTTGCAGATTTGGGTACAAAGCTGAACTTCAGCACCGCCTACCATCCCCAGATTGATGGTCAGAGAGAGAGAGTCAACCAGGTGCTTGAATACATGCTTCGCATGTATGTGATGGACAAACCAACCAAGTGGGAAGATTATTTACACTTGGTAGAGTTTGCATATAACAATGGACATCAAGCATCCTTGGGGTTGAGTCTATATGAAGCTTTGTGTGGCATAAGGTGTAGGACACTAGTGACTTGGGATAATCCAGTGAACAGGGTTGTGCTTGGTACATAATTGCTCAAGGATATGGAGCAGGAGGTTATAAAGATCAAACAGAATCTGAAAGCAGCCTAGTACAGAAAAAAAATCTATGTAGATAAGCATAGGGTGAACAGAGAGTTCAGTGTAGGGGATCATGTTTACCTTAGAGTGAGGGCAAAGAAGAGTTCCTTGAAGCTTGGAAGTTGTGCCAAGATGTCACCTAGATATTATGGGCCATTTTAAGTGCTTGAAAGAATAGGGCCATTTGCATATAGACTTGCATTGCCTACTAGCACTAGAGTTGATAATGTTTTTCATGTTTATTTTCTTAAGAAATATGTACATGATCCTAACCATGTGATAAATTGGGATGTGATTAAGGTGGAACCCGAGGGAGAGTTCCAAATCGCGTCAATGCGCATCCTCGACAGGAAGGTCACAATGCTCCGGAACCGAGCCATAGGGCAGGTAAAGGTGCAATGGGAGCACTACGGTCCTGAAGAGGCTACATGGGAGCTGGAGGATGCCATGTGGTTGGTACATCCATTTTTGTTCAATTCTGTAGAACACTTAGGCGATACCAGTATAGCATTTTGGTCAATTTTGTAAAGCACTGAGGACAATGTTGTTGAAGGGGGAGGGGTATGTAAAACCTCGGTTTTTGACCCCGTTTGCATTAAATGCATATGATGTATATATTGTAATTAATCGTGGTGTGGAGATACGACAAAAATCCCCACCGTGGATTATCGTTTTTATGTTTCGGCGATTAAAATCGTTTCCGAAGGTATATTTCGTGCTAGCCGACACATTCGACACATTATAATTTTTGGCATCATGTAATTATGCATTTTAATTAAAATACCCACAACCAGCTATGCTAATGCAACCATAATGAAAAGGGCATGATTTTTCTAAGGAATAGGGAGGGAAATTATTTAAACCTTTGGGCCAATGGGGAAAAGCCAAATGTCAAAGGGAGAATCCATCAATCAGTCAACTACCCATTTTGTCTTTTTCCCCAATCATTAAGTTCTGCCAGAATGTGGTTGAGTTAGTTATTGCATGGGGATGGGAAGAGTATGGGCAACAATTTCGAATTTGGGGAAAATCAGTTTTGACTTTTGGAGTAAGAAAGCACCCAAAAATGTATGCCCATTTTTCCATAGACCCACGTTCTTCATTTGCTCACGTTGGGAAGCTTAGGAGTTGTTTTTACCTCCATGATTTTGTTGGCTGTGTGTTCTTCCTTCACGATTTGGGCTCCTAGGCATTTTTATCATTAACATTCACCCAAGTTGGGGCTCCCTCAAGCGGCTAGGAAGTTGCTGTGTGTGAAATCCACGATTTTGGATTTGTTGTGTATTTCTTCCTCTCATGGACAGTTGTTCTTCATTTTGCTGGAGTCTAAGAATTTCATTTTTTTGATGTTCTTGTGGTTGGGTTCTTCCCCAACGTTTTCTGTTGGATTTTCCCAATGTTTACCAAGCTGAAAATCATTTTTATGTTGCCCAACGATTTTGAGGAGAGACCACATCCTCTTGAGTGTTGTTGATGAATTCATTTTTGGCCACGTTAGGGCCAAAACGTCCCTGGGATATGGCCTGCTTTTAGTGGGTTGTTCTTACCCTCCGTGGAAATTAATTCTGTGGCTGAAGTGTTCTCCTCTACCCAGAAATGGTGTATATTGCTGTGTATGCAATTGGTCTTTGGACTGTGTAGGAGTGGAAAGGAGTTTGCTTGAAAAACCTAGTGTTTTGCAGGAGCCTCATAGACAGAGCTAGAGGGTTGATTCTCTTCTTTACACCCCCTGAATAGAACTGGAAGGGAAGTCATGTCCTCAGGGACCGTGCGACAGAGAAGGGAATGATTCCTTGTGTTGGGTGTGTGTGGATGTCTTAGGAGTCAAGCTAGTTCTGGTGAAGGCATCCTTAGCTCTTTAGTGAGCCCACTAGCTTAGCAAACAGTGCTTCCATCTCCTGATAACCTGATGAACCCAACTTGTTGGCTTGGTTATGTGTTGTTGTGTACTCTCGATTTGATAATTGGCTTGACTGACTTGTGACATATCTTTGGCTATGTGTGAGCCTGCTAGTTTCCTTTTCCTTGGGGAAATCATGCCCAGCTCGGGGGTGGTGGCGTTGCTGAGAGATTGAGCACACTGGCCTATGGTTGGGTGGAATGTTGCAGTGGCATAGCTAGTTGCGGGAAGCTTCATTCGAAGATAAGTATTCTTGTGAATTTACCCATGCAACTGTATTGTTTATATGAATTATGATGAAAATGTTAAAACGTGTTGAATGCTTGAATTAAATGTAATTGCTTCCGCTGAATGTTAATTCCTTATGCATATGTGTATCTTGGTTCAATGCATTTTATTTTACGCTTTATGGAGCTAAATGCCCGGGTAGATAGTATTTTGGTAGCGTCCTCTTCGTCGGTCGGAGGGTCGGGGACGTTACAAGTATCCTACCATAGATGCAGCCCAATATTTTCCAACTAAAGAAGTTACCAATGCAGATCACATCCTGGAATATAAGAGGTTGTAAACGCACCCTGAAGATTCGTCTTCTAAGGAGAAAGATTGAAATGGAAAAGTCGGGAATATTTTTCCTGCAGGAAACAAAATGCTCGGAGAAGGAACTAAAGAACATAGGAGGAAGAGTCTGGAAAGGATGTCAGGCTATCGTAGTAGACGCTGAAATGGCGGCAGTGGGTATTGGGATTCTTTGGAATCCATGAAAGGTCTCTCTCTTTGATTTTTCTGCAACTTAGTATTCTCTGTCTGCAGCCTTTCATATAGTAGGAACTAGTATGCAGGGATTCATAACCAATGTGTATGGCCCTTCACGGCCAGAGCAGAAAATGCAATTTCTGGATTCCCTAAGGATGACTAAAGGAATGTCGAAAGGAAAACCTTGGATTCTTGGGGGGGAATTCAACCTGATCAGGAATCTTGAAGAAAGAAAAGGTGGGATAAGACAACTAAACCCTAACAGTTAATATTTCAATGAAGTTATAGATAACCTTGAGTTGATAGATGTCAGAACAAATAACAGAACTTTTACTTGGAACAATAAAAGAACAAGGAACAGGGGCATAGCCTGTCGGCTAGATCGGTTTTTGGTCTCGGAATCAATCATGATGAACGGGGGAGAATTGAAGGCTGCAGTACTCCCATCAGCCGGATCAGACCATTGGCTTGTCAAGTTGGAATGGGAAAATGTGGGGATTAACCTACGTAGACCCTGTCGTTTTGAAAAATTCTAGCTACTCAAGGCTGACTTCCCTGAAAAATTAAGAGAATGGTGGGAGGAAATACCAACCATTAGGGGAACGCAGATGTACCAGTTCCAACAAAAGCTCAAAATCCTTAAAGCAAAAATCAAGAAATGGAACAAAGAATCTTTTGGTAATATATTTCAAGCAAAAGCAGAGCTGGACGACAAAATAAAAGCGGTGCAAATCGAAGGAATGCAGACTGGTTTCACTATGGACATCCGAGAGAAAGAAAGAACTCTGATCCAAGAATTTAACCAAAGAGAACATCAAGAAGAAGTATACTAGAACCAAAAATCCAGAGTGAAATGGCTTCAAGAAGGGGAAAGAAATACTAGCTTCTTCCACAAAGCAGCCATTCAGCACTGCCAAGGCAACCGTATGACTAGACTGAAAACGGAAGAAGGACATATTGCTAAAATCCAGGAAGAACTAGAAACCACCTTGAATTCATATTTTTCCAAAATTCTGGAGGAACTGGACTGGGACAGGGAGGACGCCCAGAGGGAGGTTTTGCAACACATTCCTTGGGTCATAACGGAAGAGCATAACCTACTATTGTTGAAACCAATTGAGCTGGAAGAAGTTGAGGAGGCGGTAAAACAAATGACAAATGATAAAGCCCCGGGACCCGATAGGTTCACCACCAACTTCTTCCATGCCTGTTGGGACTAGCTGAAAGAGGAAGTCTAGGCTTTAGTGGAAGACTCTAGAAAGACGGGTAATATATTGAAATCTCTAAACACTACCTTCCTGGAACTTATACCCAAGGAAACAGAAATGGAAGACTTAGGAAAACTTAGATCGATTGCCCTATGCAATGTCATTTAGAAAATCATCTCCAAGATCATAGCAAACTGGCTGCGTTCTTTGCTTCCTCTGATAATCTCTCTTGATCAGGAAAGGTTCGTTGAAGGAAGATAAATTCTGGATAGAATCATTTTGATCCATGAAACTATCCACTCGGTCAAAATCGGGAAAATCCCAGGTATGCTTTTGAAGTTAGATTTATCTAAAGCTTTTGATAAACTAAATTGGAAATTCTTAGCAGGGATGCTTAAGGCGTTCAGATTCTCTGATCAATTGACTGGATGGGTCATGAATCTGGTCTCTTTGGCCTTCTTCTCCATCTTAGGTAATGGCAACCCATCCTCTCCCTTCCTGAGCTCCTGGGGAATCAGACTAGGTGACCCTCTGTCCTCGTTTCTGTTCATTATAGCAGCTGAAGGCCTCGGTAGAATGCTCAAGAGTCTTCGCTCCGAGAATAAGATCAAAGGGCTATCTATTACTGAAGAGTTGGAACCTCAAACTCATCAACAATTTGTAGATGATACGATGCTTATGGGTCTGTCTATGGTTCATGAGGCTCGAGGCATCAAAGATGGTCTGGGGACCTTCCTGGAAGCCAGTGGACTTGAAATCAACAAGGTCAAATCCCAGGTTTACTTTTTCAACACTCCGAAGATCATGAAAAGGAATATTCTAAGGATTTTGGGATTCTCTGAGGGTGGGCTTCCTTCCAAATACCTGGGAGCTCCTCTTACAGAGTTGACTATTAGACAGGTCTCTTGGAAGGATCTTCTGGACAAACTTAAACAGAAACTCAGCCAGTGGACATACATGGCTCTTAACTTCCCAAGTTGACTTACTCTGGTGAAGGTTGTTCTACATGCGATGCTGTTGAACCTTTTCTCGGTTCTGGAAGCTCCAAAATCTGTGATTAAACAGATCAAGACTCTTTAAAGGAACTTCTTGTGGGGAGGAGATGACAGTCATAGGAAGTGGCCGTTGGTGGATTGGCAAACTGTGTGCAAACCCAAAGATGTGGGAGGATTAGGCCTTTATCGACCCGTTAGATACTAATAAAGCAATGGGAGCTAAGGTTTGGTGGAGGTGGATAACCTACGGGGGAAAACCTTGGGCGAAGCTATGGCACGTAAATTATGCACACCATTAGCCGAAACAAGCGCTGATAATATTTGGGGAAGACCTCTCAAGCTCCAGCATCTGGAAATCGACCTAGGAAAACCGAAACCTTGTCCAAAGACACAGTTTCTAGGAGATAAGAGATGGCAAATCAGCTCGATTCGTCAGCAATGCTTGGAACCAAGAACAGTGTATCGAAATTCGGGATGATGTCTCGACTCTAATAGCACATCTCCAGCACAACCAGGTAAATACGGTGAACGGATTTTGGGACTCCGGGTCCTCTGACAAGCTATTCAAAACATGGAAAAAGAAAGAATGGTGTCAAGCACTGGTACCGACAGAGGACATTGAGGAATTCTACATGGACCTCTATTCCAGGAAGATCCCCTGGCACGAGGGCATAGATAAAATACAATGGGGATATTCCAATCTTGGAAGGTTCAACCTAAAAGAAGCCATAGGGGTGTTGAATGAAACACATAGCATGGAAAAGGAAGCCAAATGGAGGAAAATTTGGGGAGGGAAATGGTGGCCCAAGATTGCATCTTTCTGTTCGCTAATCCTCAAACGTCGAATTCTCACATGGGATAACATACAATTCCAGGGGTTCTCGGGACCTTCATGATGCAGTCTATGTGAAAACAACATATAATCTATAAATCACCTATTGGATGAATGCCCAATATCTTCTGCTATATGGGAAAGAGGAGTAAGGTTGTTTAAAACAAACTGCAGACACAGAGGAAGGCCCGACTTGACTATAGCACAATGGCCAACAAATATATTCAAAAACAAAATAATAAACAAGATATGGGAGCTATTTTTGGGATTCGTGGTTTGGGAAATCTGGAAAACCCGTAACCTAAATTTTTTTGAAAACAAAAAACGACGGGTGGAAGAGATATGGGTAATTTTAGAAGCTCATTTAAAAGAAACCTTAACGCTTACCTCATGGACATAGAAGTATTTTGAGGCAGAAGATTTAGGAAAAAAAAATCCTACAAGGCTGGGGAATAAGGCAGTTACCTCTGAACAATAAACAACCCACCAACCTGATCAAGCAGACGAGCATCGTGGAGTCCTGGAAAAAAACTCCGAAGGGTGTCCTCAAGTTGAACTTCGACGGGGTTGCAAAAGGGAACCCGGGTCCTGCTGGATTCGGAGGATCGATCAGGGATTCACAGGGAAGAATCCTCAGTATCCATTGGGGAAGCTTAAGCACATGCACTAAAAACCTAGCAAAACTTGAAGGCCTCACAAACGGGGTTGCGTGGGCGATACAGAACCAACGAACCCCACTGATAGCAGAAGGGGATTCGGAGGTGGTTATCAACATATCCAGAAGGCTTATGAATGAAGCGTCTTCCAGTCAGGTTTCAAGGAACTGGAGGTGGGAGGGCAGGTTAACAATGCTCAGAAGATGGCTGAGGGGCACTCCTGCACTGGTGTTCTCACATGTAAAACGAACAGGGAACAAGGTGGCGGATGCCCTAGCAAATGAAGGGGTTGGCAAGGAGAGCTCCTTCCATGCAAAGGAGTTCGTCGACAAAAAGGATGGTAGGCTATGGAAAAAATGTGAAACTTTGGCGGAAATGGACATCGGGCGGACGAAAGTTGATCAGATTCAACCAGTGCCCTCTCCTCAACCGATGCCCTCGAGGCAGGACAACTGTCCTCACGTTCCATCTTCTTCGAGGCCACCTGTCTTCCCCTCCCTCACATGTGCCCCCCCCTTCATCTCCAGGTAGTCATTGGAAGGCCACGTGATCCGGCATGCAGTAGCCCCTTTCTTCATCTTTGTGTTAGGGGCTACTGCATGCCGGATCACCAATCAGTCATCACTTGGCATTTACTTCTCACACAAGTGGACTAAGGCAAGGACAGGTAGTAGGCAAGTGAAAGATGATAAGGGGGGCGATGGCACGCTTGCCCGTTGCGAGGAGGTCAATTCGTAGGCAGATACACAACTATAAATATGCCTTCTTTTATGACTGCGAAGTACGGCGAGGTACAAGGGTACATACCGGTTTGGCTCACTGGCGGGGAGCTTTCGAGTCTCTGTACTCGGCCTGTCAAAAGAAGCAAGGCCCGCATCAGGCGGCCTTTAATGGAGGATAAGCTGGTCAATCTCTCACACGGAGAGCAGGATACGATCAGGATCAAAAGGATGTGGAATTGTAAGGCGGATGATTTACCAGGAATGAAAAGGAAACATCCGTCGGTGCAGATGAGGGATGGTTACATCGTCAAGTCCAAGAGAATGGCTATATATTTGAGTCGGGGTAACGAGAGGATCACCAAGGTTGAGGTTAACCTGGATCATCTGTGTGTGCAAGGCTCCTGTTTTTATTAGTTCGGTGAAAGATTGGCTCAACAGTGGAGGGGGGGATGTAGCCGGGGGCAGAGAGGAAGAGTGGCAGGGGGCAATATGCCCCAAGTCGGTTCCTTGGGCAATAACCCGCAGGTGGAGGAAGGCCCAACTCCTCTGTCGTTTAACTGGGGCGCTCAATATATGGTTGAAACGCCAACACGAGTGGAAGCCATTATAGCTGTAAAGGAAGTGGAATTCATCTGAGAATATGAGACCCATCAAGGGCGGCCTTTAATTGCCATCCCGTTTTGGACGGTGTGTATATTTGTTAGCTCAGGACATCCAGGCTAATCTACAACTAGCACAAGGAATTCGTGAAGCTCTCTCAATGATTAGACAAGGGCAGTAGGAGTTTGCCGCGGGTTTCAGAATGTTGGACTCAATTGCGGGCGAGTTGCTGGGAAGCACGGGGGAACAACCCTCGGCACCGCCACCCTCACCCATTGATCCTCCGTAGCAGTAAGGTTTGGGGATGGGTAGCATTTTTGGTCTTTCGCTTGGTTCCCTCTGCTTTTTGTGATCGACCGTATTTTTGAATATCTAATGCATCTAACGAATATTGTTTTGTCAATATATGATTGTAATACTCTTGACTGGGTAATTAATAGTGAATTCTTCACCAGTTATATGTCTATAGGCAGATACTGGGAGACGCAGCATCAAGCTTTCTGTTTCCGTATTTACGAAGTTATGAATGTAATTAGTGTGGGTAAAGGTCTAAATGACAAGTACCCAAAAGAGATAAGGGGGATAAGATTAGGGGCAATGATAGCCTGACCTATCTGAAAAAGTTCCTGAACCAACATAGCTATCTCAACTAGTTGAGACCGATTGTAAACTATTTTTGTATTATACAATAATACAATATTTCTCTACTTACAAAAAAAAAATTTAAAAAAAAATCATATTTATTAACCAAAATTAATTTGCTAACATAAAACTAGTTGACAACTTACACTACTATATTTCTCTCCTTACCAAAAAATAAAAAATAAAATACATATTTATTAACCAAAATTAATTTGCTAAGATAAAACTAGTTGACAACTTACACCACTAGTATCGTTCTACCCCAAGAGTAATGGGAAGATTTAAATTCCCAAGAATGTGCAACCTTTAAGGATACGTTAAATGGAAATTTTATTAGTGTCTTTGAATTAAGAGTTTGTATAAAGTTAATATCATAAGATCGATTACTTTCGGATCTCAAAATATTAATTGAGTTATTCATATATTTATAATTTAAATTTTATGATGTTGGATGCATTGTTAAAATTTAATAGTTATTTGTCATTTTATATGTTAAAATATTATTATTTGTCATTTTAAAATTTAATTGTTATTTGTCATTTTATATGTTAAAATATTATTATTTGTTATTTTACATGTTAGATATGGTTACTTCATAAAATTAAACATCATAATTTTAAATTTATTTGTCATTTTGAAGTGCATTTTTATTTTTACAAAGCATTAATATCTATATCCCAAATGAGAGTGTGTATATATATATATGTCCTAATCTTGTTATATCTTTGGTGCCATTGTATTGCTTGTGAGTCTATTTAAAGGTCTCTCTAATAAACCTTCCTTGCCATTATGTGTGTGCTTCATTTAATCGTTTTTTTTTGTTTTTTTTTTAAATTATATATATTTTTTAATTTTAATTTTTGTATTATGTGAGCCAAGATATAATAATTCAATATTTCATATGTATATGTATATGTATATATTACTAGGGGAATCGACAACTGAGCCCGCAAACATGGGACACGGTTAAGTATTGTGAATCGCCAATGAACCACACCCTTGCGGGTATAGTTATTATAAATGTTATTTAAACAAAAATCAATTAGTATGATGAAGGGTAAAACTAAGTTTTAAATATCCAGTGAAAGATAATATTAAAATTAAAAAGTTATATAATTTTTTTGACATGCAAAGTAAGACATCAAATTTCAACCTTTGCTAAATATCAAAATATTAATTAAATTATTCATACACTTATAATTTTTTTTTTTTTAATAAAACACAAATTTAATGTTGGATTCAAATTCATTATTATAATGTTAATGGATATTAACTTACTAGTCTTTATCATGGTATTTCTTTAATGTATAAATTAAATTATTTGTTTAGATTTTATATTAAACTATGTTTATGTTATTAACAATTTTTAAAACACAATTTTACTAGATTAGATTTTTTAATTAAGAATAATTTTGATTTTTTTAATTAAAAATAACATAAATTTTTAAAACGTAGTTTTATTAAAATGAATTTTTAATTAAAATGAATTTTACAAATAAAATTTATTTTATTTTTTATTGGTTAACTTGATTATAATAAGATTAAAGGTGTAATTTTATTTTTTAAAACTTATTAAAAAATTATAAATATTTATTATGGAAATTTTTAAAAATACTATGTGGTAACATTTACATATTAAGTTTTGTTCACTGTAAACCAAAACATAAAAAGGATAGATGAGAAAACTTTTTGGGTTTTATGTGATTAATTTTATATATTTTTTATTGTAATGTTTTTATAAGGATATTACTTATTGATGTAACATAAAGTGATGACAAACTAAAATTGTCAAATTCATAGAAGGTTTAGCCGCCTTCATTTTTTTTTATGTAGTCTAACGTGTTACAATTTGGTTTTTTTGCTACTAAAAATAACAAAAGGGAAATAGATATTTTTATCGAGAAATTTAGCAAGAATCATTTTGAGTTTATGGATTAAATGTCAAATGTTAACATTGCACAATTTAAATCCAGCAAGAATCATTTTGAATTGATGAAATAAATATCAAATGTACATTGCACAATCTGGTTGTAGTAGGGATATTGAAGGGTGTTGAATCGATAATAAATTGCAATATTGGCAAAGATTGCAACCTAGCCAGATTATTGGGATGGTAAAATGGAACAAGTCAAATTCGTAGAAGATTTAACCTTCTTCATTTTTTTGTATGAATTGGTTGATTTCCACCACTCAAAATAATAATAAGGGAAATCGATATTTTTGTCCCGAGATGCAACAAGAATCATTTTGAATTGATGGAGTTGCATATTTTAGATATTAATATTGCCTAACAATTTCACCCATACAAAACTGCAATTTTGGCAAAAGATTGCATAACTGTGATGATAGACTAGAAAAAACCAACTTCGTAACATGTTACGAATTAGCCCTTTTCTGACAACTTAAAATAACATGAAGGAAAATTGGTATTTTTCCTTGAAATTTGGCAAGAATCATTTTGGGTTGATGGAATCGCAAATATTAGATGTCAACATTGCACAATTTGGTTGTAATAAAGTTATTCAAGGGTGTTAAATCTATTTATGCTTTAAAAGCAACAATTTAATCAATCCAAAATTGTAATTTTGGGAAATATTACCTGGCCACATTATGGTGATGGCAAACCAGAAAAAACTCTTGGAACATTTAATCTTCTTCATTTTTATTTTCCATTAGTCCAAACATGCTACAAAGTCTCTATTTTCTTGATGTCAATATAATAAGAAGAGAAATTGGTGATTTTCCCTAAAATACTACAAAAATCATTTTAGATTAACGAAATTACAAATATTAAATATTAATATTGCACAATTTAATTGCAATAAGAGTGTACAAAAACGTTAAATCTATTTTTACATTAAAAATAATAATTTCATCAATTATATTTACTTTTTCAATTTCTATATTTAACTTAAAATTGATTTACTTTATCAAAATATATTTAATTACCCCATTATACACTTTATAACATATTCACTTAGTTATATACTAACAATTTATGGCATATTCACTTGAATGGGAGTCAACTCCCCTCAGTTAATGCGTTTTTTTTTCCAGCCGTAGATTTTGTTCGTCCGACGATTCGAATCATCTTGATTGTTCATCGTTCATGTCCAGTCCGTCCGCCATTACTACTGCTATCCAGTCTGCGGTCAAGCGGTGCAGTCCGCCATGCTGCTGCTGTTCGTCGCCATGGTGCTACAGTCAAGCGGTGCAGTTAGCCATGCTGTTGTCCAGTCCACGGTCAAGCGGTGCAGTCCGCCATTACTGCTGCTGCCGTTGCATCTGGATTTGTTGATTTGTGTTCGTTTTTCCCAGCGCGAGAGGACATCCTGAAGGGTTCCAACGCGAGATTGACTCACAAGCACTTGAACGTGAAGGGTTCCAGGTATTTCACAGTCTGTTTATTAGTCTTTGCTCTTATCTGCACAAGCATTGCCCCCTCATGTTTTAGACTTTAATTGAATAAAACAAGTATCTCATTTCTTGACCAAAAAAATAGCAGAAGAGGCCAGAAAAACACAATAGAAAACATACTTCAAGATTCACGGGTTCAAATATGGAATTCTCTGTCAAATATGACAACGTTTTCAGTGTTTTTTTTATTAATTCCGCAAGCCATTTGGATAAATAAGGAGTTGAATGATACGCATATGGCTCCTTCTCATGTCCCTGCCCCAGCTGATTCTGCGTTTCTCAGTCAAATAATCTGTCAAGGATTCAATACATGAAACATTACTAAACTGACAAAAATGCATGTAGCTTTGTAAAACTCTCAAGTCCTTGTAAAATTTGATGGATGTCATTCAGTAAAACACAAATATTTATGAAGTTAATGTAGAAATGGCGATTCTACACTTCTAAAGGACGTAATATGGAAATAAAACCATTCATGATGAAAAAATTGCTAAAGCCTACCTAATGTACAAATTGAACATATGGAACAAGAAAATGATTGCAAAACTTACTACATCCCCCGCTTTCAGAGCCGGGCCCTTCAAATTGGCTATGCTCTTACACCCTTCCTCCACCCTCAACCTGTCTTCTTCAGTAATGGCCGAGGCCGAGGCCTTACCATCCATTTCTTTGGAGACGCCAACAGACATGGAGGTAGCAACTCCATAAGGAGAAACGGAGTTCACTCTGATCCCATACTTCCCCAGCTCGGCCTCTACGTTCTTCACAAGCCCTAAAATTGCATGCTTCGATGCAGTATAAGCATAAGGAGAGAGCCCTCTCATTATGCCCGCTATGCTCGCTGTGCATATTATGCAGCCTGCCTTCCTCGGAATCATCACCCGGGCTGCGTGTTTGATACCCAACATCGCCCCCTTCGCATTTACATTCATGATTCTATCGAATTCATCCATATTGTAGTCTGAGATCACAACCCCCATAGAATTAGGGTTTTCAATAACTCCTGCATTGTTGAACATAATGTCGAGCTGGCCGTGCAGCTTGATGGCTTCATCCACTGTTGATTCCGTGTCCTCCTCTTTGCTCACATTGCAGTGCAAGTAGGTTTCCTGAGATCCCAGATCTTGACAGAGCTCCAGGCCTCTCTTGTCTGCAATGTCTGCGATTATGACTTTGGCTCCCTCACGTATGAAGGTTCGAGCTATGGCTTCTCCTATTCCTCCAGCTCCACCTGTGATTATTGCCACTTTCCCCTCCAACCTGTCAACACAGAAAGAGAGAAAGACCTTCTTGAAGGATGGACGCAGAGATATTAAACACAAAGATCAAGTCAAATTGAAAAACAAAGAAGATCTATACAACATTTATTACTATTTTCGAAATGTGGAAATCCATGTTCATGGTGAACACTCTGTAATTCCAAGGGCTCTCAACTTATAAATCACAGGGAGTTGCAATTCTGTGGCAATTAACAACGTCTCCAAGATATTGCTCACTTATTAAACCTACACAGACAAACCATAAATAAAAAAGAAAAATAAGTACAATTGCCCATTCAAAATGGAGACCTTCCATTTCAGCGCCATATGCAACAACTTTCTAATTTGAGAACAGGTGGTGATAGCTGTATACACCAACAAAATTTGAATAGGACTCAACAATTCATTGTACAAGTTTTCCTGGACCTTCATCCTTGATTACATAGCATTGTACAAACATCCATTTTTTTCATCTTAATCTGGGCATTCTATTGTTAAGGTTTCCTCTCCATTGTTATTTAGGATTGAAGAGGTAACAATAATATTGAGGTAGCAATAGGATTGAAGCGAGGTTGAAGACAGGTAATTTCAATCGTGACTCTTGAGTGAGTTTATTAGATTTTCGAAAACACGTGGTTCCTTCAGCTACACACGCCTACAAGAGATTCAGAAACTGCCAACATTCATCTAATATGGTTTAACGTGGAGATAGCATGGGATTTCATGCTGGTTGAATTGCAAGTGGTGGTAATATGGCTTAACGCCCATAAAGCATGGGAGTTCATGCTCGTTGAATTGCAAGTGGCGTAATATGGTTTAACATGGAGAAATCATGGGAGCTTATGCTTGTAGCATTGCAAGTGGCGATAATATGGTTTAACGTGGAGAAAGCATGGAAGTTTATGATGGTTGAATTGCAAGTGGCGGTGACTACCTTAGGCATAGTATGAAGAAGCACCTAATTATGTGTTTTTGTCATAGATAATTTCCCATAAATTTATCATTCGACCGTTGTAGGCATGAAATCTTAATGAGATGATGCAAAAATAATATACTAAATAAAAACTCTCAACTAAAAGTGTCGTAAGGATAATTAAAAGAAAGCCAAGTCACAACACTTGGACATTGGAGGTAAGCTTGGATTCTAAAAGGAGGCATGTGTACAGTGTTGTTAATTTAAGTTTTCTGATGAATATTTTGAATACTAATGTCACTTTGAATTTAGTATTAGAAAATAGTTTTTTTCACTTTGCATTGAGTGTTAAAAGGTAGGTTATTCCATTTTTTTATTTTTTTATTGACTAATCTTAGTCAAGTTTTGGTATTCATATATCATAGCTTTGTCTTTTTGTTTTTTTAAGCACTCTCAGTAGGTTATTCCATTTTATTATTTTTTAATTGACTAATCTTAGTCAAGTTTTGGTATTCAAATATCATAGCTTTGTCTTTTTGTTTTTTTAAGCACTCTCAGTTTCTAAAATTCTTCGTGAGAGCATATGCCTTTGTCTTTTTACTTTACAATTCTTCAGTTACGGTCATTAGGTTTTCCATTCCTAGCAATTTTGAACATCCCTCAATGCTTCAACAACAGATTATTTGTTCTTGTGTTTATTTGTTTTTTTTTAGCTACAATTTCTAGTTCAAGACTTCTAATTCTCTTTCTTTCTATGTATATAAACATCCCCTTGGTTTGCTTGCAACACGACGTTCTTTTATTGCACCCCTAGGTACAATTGCTAGTTTATATACCAACAACAAAGAGTCATGTAATGGTTAATCGTTATCTTTTCTAAAGTCATGTAATGGTTAAGCCTTACCTTTTTTGAAAGGTGGAGAATGAAAGTTGATAAGATTTCATATAAAGTCATTGTCTTAAGATTAATGTTGGATTCCTAAGGTACGGTTATCCATATAATATCAATAGAATCTTGAAAGATGTGTAGTGGTTAGTTTTTTTTTCTTATTAGGTGGAGAAAGATAGATGGTAAAATAACAAGATAGTATATTTTATGTTTTATTTTATTTTTTTAAATATTAATTTTAACTTTTTAAGTAGTATTTTATACACATTTTGAAACTTATTTTTAATGGTTTATATATTCATTTTTAAGTATAGCTTGAGTAAATCTAATGTGTAAGAACAAGTACTTTTAATGTCACGTGTTCAAATAATAAAGGGGATAGGTTATGTATACTTGTGTAAATTTATGTAATCAAATAATTACATGTGTCTAGTATCTCACAAACAAGGGGATCTCATATATAAATTCAATGTAGATAGCTAAGTGATGACCTTATTATCATTATTATTATTATTATTATTAAGGTCTATCACCTTCTCACCATTGAAAGTATAAGTAGATAATGTTTCAGTAGTTGAACCATTCTAAGGTTCTTTGCATATACAAGAAATAATAAACAATCCACCAAATAGGAAAAACAACACAACAAAGTAGGGTTTAGGGATGGAGGAGATAATATTTCTCCTTCCTATGTTCCTGGAGTGGGTTTATGCCAATAGACGTATGCACAAGTACCTTGGACATGCTCAAAAGAAACTTTGAGGTCTAAAAAGAGGTTCCTAAGGAAAATAATTAAATAAGGATTATGAAATTTGGAGGGAAAGAAATAAAAGTATTTTTTATTGTATTCTCAAATTATCTCTTTACAAGTTTACTCAAGTTTCAAGTGTACTCACTCTTTGGATGCAAAATTAAACTATGCATCCAACGAGTACCCATACTTCATAGCTTTTGTTGGAATGTGTAATCTTAATATTACATTTATAATGATGTTTAGTATGGTGTCATAAGATGTCTTATCTAGCATTGGAAGGCATAAATAACTCTTATATTATGTAAAAAGGAGTTATATGACATGCATCATGGAGTAATAAGCTCATATTATCGTTCATCGTATAAAGAGCTGGAAAATCATTTATCCCACATGTATTTTGAGATGTTATAAAAAATATTGTGATCTTATGCATTGTGCTGCTATTGTAAAGCTGTGAAGCATATATGGGGTGGAGATTTCTTGTAAAATTGGAGATTTCTTAAAAATAAAGAAGAACCAACCTTCTCGTGGATGTTTCCTTGTTTGAAGTTTAGCACATATATATGGTGTATTGTTCTCTTGTGCTCTTGTCTTTTATTTCCTAGATGATTATTGTTGTTTGTATAGATAGAAGGCTATACATTTATTCTAATAGAACAACAAGTTGCATGCTTTTTTCTATTGAAAAAAAATATAGAAGGCTATACTAGTATATCTTCGTTATTGATTTATATGTTAGTGAATGTATTGTTGTATGGTATGCATATTCTCCATATTCTAGCATGGTATCAGAGCTACTTGTTATGCTATACCTTCATAGGATTTTTTGAACTTTTTCACAAGCAACAATTCTTCATATTTTGAGAGTTGGGCCATACATAGTTTGTAGATTTGACATCCTATCTATTAAACCCAAGTGGCATTTTCTTAGATCTAGTAATTTGTTTCATGTTTAAGAATTTTTTTCAAACCCTAACCCTGACCATTGTTTTGCGGTGTTTTTCTAGAATTTTTTAAAATTTATCTTGATTTTTTGTAGATATTTGGATTAAAATCAATTGTATTCTAATTCTCTATCAAGGATATGTTTGCTTTACAATAGATCTTTTTTGTTTTTCGGCTTTGGTTGAGTTTTGTTGTAGTTGTTTATAAAAGATGACGACTGTTTCAACCTTTTCTGAATTGTTTACATGTTTCGGGGTAACTTTCGGCAAATTCATACCTTGTGGTATTATTAGGCACAAATACATCAAGAAATTTGTACCGTATGGTCTGATTAGGTGTGAATACCTCAGGAAATTCACACCCTTCCTTTTCAGAAAGCGTGAATACATCTTTTTCAGGTAATATTCACCGATTTTGATTTTATGCTCTCGGTTCTCTATTGAAGGTTTACAAATACGTCTATTTTCATTTGTTAGGCTTCAATTTTTGTGAGAAATTTCTAGTTTTTAATTACTTTTCCTCTATTTACGAAAAACAATTTTTGCAATTAAGGGTTTAAGTATTTTGTCACACTATGACTTCAGAAGTTGTTTCTATTCATGCACTAGTTGGATCTAACTATCTCTCTTGGAAGAGAAAGATGATTGGAATGCTTAGGAGTAAGAACTTATGGAGATTAGTTAAAGGTCAATAAACAAAACCAACCAATGCAAAATATTTGGCAATATGGAAAGATCAATGGGATCAAGCAAGAGGACTCATTTGAAAAATTGTTTCGAATAGATTACAAGTACACATCGAGGCTGAGGATAGTCCTATTAAGGTATGGAAAACATTAGCTTCTTTATTTAATAAAAAATGTTGATGTTTTTGCTTACTATATTGAAAAAGAAAATCCACGAGTTATACTTTTGATATAATAGATTCATTTCCTAATGAAGTTAGGATATTTTTATGAAAAGTTAAATGATTGTGGTATAAATTACAAGAAGAATGATAATGCTCTTATAATTCTTATTGAACAAAAGTTACCTTCTTGTTTTGATATGATAATCCAAGCTAGGAATAGAGCTATTGAAATGTCTAAAGGAACTTTAAAACTTACTTTCGAATTTTTTGTGACGTTTGATAAATGAGTAAGATAGATTAATTTCCAGTTGCCAATTATCTAATAATAAAAGCTCTAATGGAACATAATAAAAATAATCCTAATAGCAAATTTAAAAATACTAAATCACATAATAAAGTATCTACTTCTTCTAATGATGATGCTTCTGGCATGGTGTCTAATAAAAAGAAAGTGTATAATCCTTGTAAACATTATGAAAAAACCAACTGCCCTAAAAAAAATCTACTTTAAACAAAGATGTAAACTTGCAAAAGCAAAGAAAAAGTATTATGAAGAACAATTGGTATTCTTGTATGCCTATTATGTTCAACCAAGTAAGTTGTCTTCTAATGTGGAATGGATAATGGATTTTGGTGCTTCTAACCATATGTTTGGTACATCTTCCTTATATATTACTTAGTCCCTAAAAAGCACACTGTTGAGGCCTGGAAAATCGCAGGCGGCAACAGTAAAGGATTCTCCCCAATCAGCGTTCCCAACTAGCCCGCTGACTGTTTGGTATAGGGAATCCGTCCGGTTTGCGGTCCGGCCACCGTAGGTCAAAGTAACAACGAGGGTTTACCGGTTGCGGCCCGGTCCACCGGAATTTGTATTTTGACTTAATATATGCAATGCATATGCCTATCTAAACCATGCAGGCTGGTTTAAATGCAGGGGGGCGGTCACAAAGTGCTGCGCAGGTTCTTACCTCTCGTCTTATGCTCACAAGCACAAAAACCAGATACGAATGGAGATGACTAATTATCTAAACTATCCCTAGGGAGCGAGGCTATCATCTTAAATGAGCAATAAAGAATCACATACTGTAAGAAAACTACAGATAGCTGATACTTTTCCCAAAGCACATGAACTACAAATATTCAAATAACCAGTTAACCGATCATTCTATAACAGCAATTATTACTCATAGTGCAAATGTATCCCAGAAAAGACTGCAGAATAATTAACAAGAACTTAGGTTCGAAACATCAACTATCCTCACAGCGCATGAAATACAGCTAAACACGAAAGAGTTCTTCTTCAGCATTATTCATTGAATAGCATTGGTACATTTCACTTCTTTACTCCTTCCAGCAGACAAAATTGCAGTTTACTTCGAAAAACGAAATAGTTCCTCTTCCGAGTCAACAGTTACAAAATTTTCTAAGGGAAAAAGCCCCCTTTTCATCGGGCTTCCCATTATTTAAACAACAATTGATGTCCCCTGGGTTCCCTCAGCGCGTGACCTTTCAGCGCTCTTGGCGATTCAGCTTCTCTCTTGGTCGTTTCATTTTCTTCAATCATTTGAATAAACGTTTTACCCTATGACAGTAACTGCTGAAACGCTCCAGTGGCACCTTTGTCTTCCGTTTGGGTTGCCTCTTTTCTTGCCGCCGGCCGCCTTCGTGACTCTTGTGATTCTCCCTGCACGTAATTTATGCGCATTATCCACTAACTTGAGACATCGAACATCAAAATTTTATAACCCTAGTGAAAAATTCACAAAGAAATTGGCCTGGCTTTACGGGCGGAACCTATGAAGAGAAACGGCTGTCGGGTGGGCTAATAATCAGGCATTGTATGGGTAAGTTTCGGGGAGCCGCAACGGCGGGCGAGCACGGGAAGAGAGGAAGTGGAAAACGAGCGTCGTAGGTGATCGGGCGGCGGAGGAGAGCGGATCGGCGGGCAGACTGCTCCGCCACCCGCAACGGCGGACGGGATGCAAGCTACGGACAGGCGACGGAAGCTGCAAAGGCGGTAGTTCGGGCGTCGGGTGAAACTCAAGTCGGGGCCCGAATTTATCTACCCAGCCGCAACGTCGAGCGAACCGGAACTCTGGGGCAAGCGATTCACCACCCGAATCGGGCGTCGGAGAGAAGTGGGTCGGGCAGAGACTTTGTTCTGAGGGCCGCAACGGCGGGTGAAATAAGACTCTACCTCCTCCAAAAGAGGCCCGATCCAAAGAGAGAAAACATCATAGCTAAGATTAATTTTCACCCTAAAAACCGTCTTTTCCCCTGCTCACGCAAAATTTTCAAACTTTGACGGGTACCAGGAAAAACGCACGACTCAAACTAACTTGGCCAAACACTTAAAAGTCGAGCAATCGATTTCAAACACAAGAAAAGCTCCAAGACGCCAAACTTTCAACAGTAGGTTCGAGCAACAAATGACAAGGAGGGGTCCCTGAGTTTAAGTAAAAGACTAAAATCGGGGAAACAGGTTGCGGCAGCAACACACACACAATAAAAAGTATATATAAGTGATGGTAATTATCTTTCAGTTTTAGGATCTGGTAGTGTTAATGTTCCTAATGGTACTTTGAAAGATGTGTTTCATGTTCAAGGAATTCCCATCTACGTGTTTTCTATTTATCGTGCATGTAAAAAAAGTTATAAATTTGAAGCTTGGCATGATAAGTATGTGTTAAAAGATATCAAACATAACTTCAAAATTGTTTCTTCTAGTCATGTTGATCATGATGTTGGATTATATAAGTTTGGTGGTTTTAATTCAATAAAAAATCAACCTTTGTATTCCTATGTTGCTCACAATGATGAACAAAGTAAATTATGGCATGGAAGATTAGGTCATTTGAATTATGGGAAAATGTGATTGATGTCTATTATTGTACTTTGCTTACCTTCAATTTCTTCCATTAAAGGTGTTTGTGAAGGTTATGTTCTACATAAACATCATAAGGAAATGTTTGATAAAGGTAAAGCTTGTCATGCTAAAGAACCATTGCAACTAATTCATAGTGATATTTGTGGTCGGACCTCTTGAAACTCCTTCTTTGTCTCATGCAGCCTATTTTCTTACTGTTATTGATGACTTTATTCATAAATCTTCGGTTTATTTTTTGAAGCATAAAAGTGAAACCTTTGGTATATTTCAAGATTTAAATCTATAGTTGAAAAAGAATATAATAAAAGTATTAAGACTTTGAGAACTGATAATGGAGGAGGAATTCATTGAAAAGGAATTAAATGCATATTTATCTAAGAATGGTATTCAACATCAAAAGATTGTTCCTTATACACCTCAACAAAATGGGGCAGCATATATAAAGAATAGAAATTTGGTTGAAATGGCTAGATCTATGCTTTATTCTAAAGGATTACATAATTTTTTTTGTCATGAATATATTTTTTCTACTAACTATATCTTGAATTGAGTCCCTACTAATGCAGTTTTGCAGGTTACTCCCTAAGAAAAATGCAATGGAAAGAAACATGATATTAGTAACTTTAAGGGTTTTGGCAGTGAATGTTGGGCTCATATACCAAATGAAAAAAGGGAAAATTTTAGAACCCAAGTCTCACAAATGTATTTTTATTCGTTATTGTGAGGAATCTAAAGCATACAAGTTGTTTCATTCATCTACTGAAGGTTTCAGCATTAGGCGAGGTGTTCAATTCAATGAAGTCTCTCCTCCTCTCGAGTCTGTTGAGCCTCGTGTTAACTTGAATTTTCCTTCACCGTCTATTACTCCTATCTATGCTAGTCCTTCTTCTTCCTTTGTGCCTATTGCTAATCCTAGTTCATCATCTTCTTCAAGTATTCCACTAGAATGTCCTGGAGATACTAGTGTGGTTCCTACCACTACTTTATAATCTTATTTGGGCTTGGAAGAGTCTTGAATATGCAGTTTCTGAGATTGGTCCTCCTTTCGATACTCGTCAAACTAGATTTTACTTTGTTCTTATGACTAAGGTATCAGCCACAAACGATCCCTCTGCCTATGATCAAGCTAAAGATAAACATGAATGGGAGAAATCAATGATAGTTGAATATGAATCTTTATTGAAAAACAAGACATGGACTCTTGTGCCTCTTCCTCCTGGAAACAATTTAGTTCGATGTAAGTGGATATATAAAACAAAGTTTACTGCATATGGACAAATCAAAAAGCATAAAGCTTTGTTGGTAGAAAAATTATTTTCTCAAGAAGAAGGTATTAACTATACCGAAACCTTTTCTCTAGTTGCTAAAATGAATACAATCAAAACTATTATTTCTCTTGTTGCATCTTATCAATAGGAAATTCACCAAATGGATGTCAAGAGTGCATTTTTGAATGGTGATCTTTGTGAATACATTTATATGTATAAACCACCTACTTTTATTAATGTTGACACTTCAAGTTTAGTATGCAAATTGAACAAGTCCTTATATAGTCTGAAACAAGCACCTGAAGCTTGGTATGGGAAAAATGATGCTCATTTCTTTAAGAATGGATTTAACCAGTGTGTTTTTTAAACAAATATTTATGTTAAGAAATTTAATGGTTATGTTCTCATAATAATAGTTTATGTGGATGATCTTCTCATTATTGGAAACCAGCGTATGCTTATACAAGAAATGGAGAATAATCTAAAGAATGAATCTGGGAGGACTGATTTAGGCCTATTACATTTTTTGGGGGGTCTAGAAATTTGGCATATGGATTATGGTATATTGTTGTCTCGTCTTAAGTATGATACAATTTTACTTGCTCAATTTCATACGAATGATTATAAGCCTTCACTTAAGCCATTCTAGTTCGATGTAAATTTAACTGTTGATTGTGTGAGTTCTCTTGTTGATGCCACATTATATCATCCTCTTGTCAGGAGTTTGAAATATTTAACACAAAGTAGGCCATATCTCTCTTTTGCTGTCAACATGGTTTCTAGTTTTATGCAAAATCCTCATGAAAGTCATTGGAAAGTAGTAAAGAGTATTCTTAGATATTTACAAAGGAAGATGCATTATGGTTTTTTCTATTCGAGCAGAGCTACAATTTCACTTCTTGGTTATATAGATTCTGATTAGGCAGGGGATGATTCAGAAATGTTATTGCTTGACCGTGTTTGTACCCCAGTTTTATTGTACACTTGTCCAAGCAGGTCGGTGTGCGGGAACATCATCCCCTCGCGGGTCCTGGGCCAGTAGGCCCCCTGCAGGGGTTCAGGAGCAAAGCCCCAAAAGATTTTTTTGGGATGTTTGTTGTCCAAGAGTTTACGAGCTCATGGTATTGGGTGACCCGTGGTATTTTTCCATGGTAATTACCCTATAAATGGACAACATTGTAATACGACTATGTATTGTATTGTAGCATTGTGAAACGATCTATGTGATTGTGTGAGAGAGTGAAGAGGAGGTGTAGTGGGGTTGTTGTAGGTTGTATCCCTTCATTTTGTTGGATGGTATAAAATAAAGGACTGACCATTTCTATGTGGACTTAGCCCATCTTGGGTGAACCACTTTATATTGGTGTCTCTCTTGTAATGTGTTAATGTGTTTTATATTTGCATCTTGTTTTATTGTTATTGCTCTGTGAATCATGGTTTCTAACAGGAAGGTAGCAAAGATGATTCTTAGATATATATAAAGGACATTGCATTATGGTGTTTTCTACCGAGCATGGCAACAATTTCACTTCTTGGTTATATAGATTCTGATTGGGCAAGGGATGATTTAGATAGAAGGTCTACTACAGGGTACATCTTTAAACTTGGTTTAGGTCCGATTTCATGGTCTAGTAAGAAGTTGATAAGTCTTTTTCTTTCTTCTTATGAAGAAGAGTACAAAGCAAATAAGGAAGAAACTAAAGAAGCTGTGTGGGTCTGGCATATTCAGACAGATCTTTCTATAGTATATAAATATTCTATTGAAGTAAGATTGGACAATCATAGTGAAATTCATCTTGTGTACAATTAAATGTATCACTCCAAGACTAAACACACTGACTTGGATACTCATTACATTCAAGATTTTGTTGTGGATGATGTTATTGGTTTGGAGTATTGTACCACAAAAAAGCAAGCAGTTGATAACTTCACCAAATCCCTGGCATAAGTAAAGTTCATGTAACTTCGTAGTCTATTGGGAATGATGGAAGTTGTCATCAAGGGGGGATGCTAGTGTAATGTCGCCTTCCTCCATTTATGTGTTCTCCCAGTCATCATTAACAGGGAGTGTTGGAATGTGTAATTTTTATATTACATATGTAATGATGTCTAGTATGATAGTGTAAGATATTTTATCTAGCATTATAAGGCATAAATAACTCTAATATTATGTGAAAAAGAGTTATCCCACATACTTGATGGAGTAATAAGCTCCTACTACCATTCATTATATAAAGAGATAAAAAATAATTTATCCCACGTGTAGTTTGGTATGTTATTATTCCACACCTCTTGGTATATAATATAGATCAGGTATAGCCTTTTGGGATATTAAATACAATGTGATGTTATTGTAAAGTTGTGAATTGCATGCGGGGTTGAGATCTCTTGTAAGATTGGATATTTCTAAAGAATAAAGAAGACCAAACCTTCTTGTGGATGTTTCCCTATTTGGTATTTTACCACATATATCTGGTGTATTGTTCTCTTATGTTATGCATATTCTCAATGTGTAATTTTAATATTACAGGTGTAATGATGTCTCTTGTCTCATATTCTCATGTATTGTGGTTCTCTTGTTTCTTACTTCTTACATGATTATTGTTGCTTGTATGGGAAGAAGACTATATTAGTAGATCTTTTCTATTAAATCACATGTTAGTGTAAATGTATTGTTGTATGTTTATGCATATTCTCAATATTCTAACAATTTTAATAGAACCACCCTGAGATAAGCTAAAAATACAAACACACCCTTTTATTTTATTTTCAGCTTATCTCAAGGCGGATCTCTTAAGACTACACAATGTGGGTACTCATTGGAACTGTAAGTTTAATTATATATCCATGAGTGCTTACACTTGAAAATCTATCAAACCTATAAGGAAACAAGATGAAAATACAAGGAAATAAAAAATTGTTTTCTTTTCCTCCAACACTTTTTACCCTTATGGTTGAAATCAACATATTGAATCATATGGGGTCTTTTAAAGTTGATTTTTGATAGTAAAATATGTTGTTTTGATGCTTGGGTGTTCCCATGAAGATGGGTAACACTTTTTTGCAAGAGCAGAGCGTGGACATGAAAAAAAAGACAGCCCTTGGCCAAGGGCTTGACCAAGCACTCGATTGAGTTTCTTTATAAAATTATGATCGATGATTTAGATAACCCTCGATCAAGTTCAATAGCTCGATCAAGGTTTTACATAACCGTTGATCAAGTTCAATAACTCGATTAAGGGTTTCTACATCTATTGGATCGAAAAAACTTTAAAATGTGAAAACAAATAAGTATTAGCTTGAATAGATTTGTTTTAAGCTAGTGCCCATGGGAAATTTGAACTTGTGATCTTCCATTTAAAACTTCCCATCTCAATTATTCATTATGGATTGCTCTACTCCTGTAGGCCTATTATCTTGAATAGTTATTTTTCCTTGGAATTTTTTTTTATGATTGATATTTTTTAATTCCATTTAAACTTAAAATGATATGAAATACATAAAATTTAAAAGCATATTTATTTGAAATATTTTTTAATAAGGTAATTATTTGAATCCATCAAATATTAATTAGCTTAACACATTTGTTTTAGTGATTTATGGTCCATGGTGTAGAATTATAAATGGCAAGGCTATAATGCCATGTAGAGATTTGATATCCTATGCTTGGATACCAAGTAGAAAATCAACAAGTGAATCTTCCTCTAAAGATATTCCTTACAAAGATGCACAAGAAAACTAGAGAGAAGAATAAAGAGATTGAACAAAAGAAAAGTGAAGAATGATGGAGAAATATTCCATGTATGATTAGTCAACAATAGTGTACATAAATAATACATCATTGAGAGGCAAAATCAAGTTTCTAAGGAGACAACTCATGCTAGCTCAAAAAGTAGGCTTCCTAGATATGAAAAACCCCCATAGGTGACTAAAGCATTTTCCAAACTAGTCCAAGAGCTCACGAATTGGCTAAAGCATGAGTGAGTGATGATGAGTGATGGAAAAGCTTGCTAATCATAGAATCTGAAGAGAAAATTGTGGAGGCTCGGTTGGCCATAAAATATTTTTGTTGCCTAATTAACTAGCTTTCCCTTATCCACAAAAAAGTAGGAAAATAAGTCTAAAGGTGGAAAAGGACAAGAAGGCGCAGTTACTAATCTGAGCAACCAATAAAGTTGGAAGAATCTTATCCAGAATTAGTGTAAGGCGCTCCTGGGGTAATTATGGAAAATATTGACCGAGTGGAGGCCAACTATCTAGTCTAGAATATAGGAAATTAACAAAAAACGATTAATTAATTATATCCTAAGTATGTAGTGAATTTGTAATATTCTAACACCCCCTTAAGTATGAATTTATGATGGTATATATGAAAAATATCAGAAATATATGTGTATATAGGGCCCAACAACAAGGCTATGGTCACCCTTTACAATTTATTTTGTCCAAAAACTGAGGAAAGAGGCAAAACCAGATGGGGAAAATCCTCCCTCAAGAAGGACTTGGCACTGAAATGAAAAACATGTATTCACTTTATATTTTTCTTCACTTGGATGAGATGACTGAACTACTTCTTGCTGAATAATTTGATGAATAAGTTGTGAACTCCATGATCATGCACCAAAGCATCAATGTGGTCTTTGCAAAAAATAAGTGTAGAGGCTTCTTGTAGCTCATCATCTGGTGATGGAGGAGAATATTTGAATGCTTCTTGCTGCCAACATACTTTAATATGAAAACATAATCATTAAAGGAAAATGCATCTGTGCATACTCCTTTCGAAAGAGTAATAAATTCAATACAATCATTCCCTTGTATCATTGCAAAATAATTAACTAGACCATGTATCTTCCTTTCAAATTGATGTGGAACCTTCCCAATTATGAAATGAGGATAAAAGACTCTGAAATATCATAAATATTATCATATGGACCAGAAAATACCAGAATTATAGTGTCTTCATGAGTATACAGGGCCATAGTATGAAAAGGATGTGCAACTGTGTAAAATTGATGGATGAGTAAATCTGAATGGTATATGGACTTGAAATATGAACCATAGATGTTTATGTTAGATCCAAACATGTGTAACATAAGTCCAAAGATGAATAATGACATGGATAATCAACCAGTGAAAAATAACCAAGACTTGAACCATAAACAAGTGACACTGCATAGGAATCCGATGAGGAATCAACTAGTAAACTTGGGGTTTGTATAGTCTTATGAGTATTCAAAGGATGGATAAATGGTATGGATGATGTCATAAAACACAGATAATCCTACAAAATTACTTCTAAATCATAATCATAAGCATTTGAATGAAGTGAGAAAGAGTTGGATAAAGACAAGTCAAGAACTAGTGAAAAAACACAAGTACTTAGAGATGTCTCTAGTGAACTGATAGGGGGTTTATCCAAGGAAGACACCGAGATTTATGATTTTGATATATCAAAAAATGAATCTATATCAGAGAGTTGAGAATTTTTTTTTAACTTGGGCACTCAAAGCATAACTGATATTACATTGGGACTACGCATTGTGACAATGCTCTAGGGATTCAACATGCTTCTCTAGTTCATCTCGTACTTCAATGTTATGCTTCTCAATCAACTTGGACATGATTTCTATTTTATTTTTGAAACACTTCTTCTCAAAATGAAAACCTTTGCTGTAATAAGAACACTTGGATGAGCTCCCTTTCTTCTTGACTTTCTTCATGGAATTCAAACCTTCATTAGTGGGATTTGAACCTGCATCTTCATCATCTGACTTTGGATTCTTCTCTTTCACCTTTTTCTTTTATTTTGTCTAAGATTTGTTGCTTCCCTGAAATACAAGAGCATGGTCCTGGATTTTGGAGTTTTTAAGAGCTCCCATCTGAACCAATTTGTCTTGCTATTTAGTAATTGAATCAATGAAGGTACTCAAATAAGACATTTTCCAATTCGAAATAGCAATCCTAGTAACATGGAAAGTTGACACAAAAACTGAGTATTCAGGACCCAATTTTGAAAGGATGGAAAGAATAAATTGATCTTCCTTCTTCTCAATCCCACATTGCTTAAGCAAAAGAATAAATGACTTGAACTTGGTGAAGAATCCTTCCATGGATTCAAAACTGCTTGGACTCAATGAGATTAACTCATTCTCCAAATGATGTGCTCTTATCTCATCTTGTACTCCAAAGGGAGACTCAAGTTTGGTGCACACTTGGTTTGGAGTGGTCAGACCATCAGGATGAAAAATAATATTAGGAGAAATTGAGAGACAAATCAATCCATAGGATTCATCCATTCAATTATGCCACTTAGCTTTCTCAACAAGAACATTTGGCTCATTTTCTAAAGCCATAGAAACTCTGTAGAGACCCTTACTGCACAATAGAATGCCAATCTTGGACTTCCATTCATGATAGTTATAAGGATTTAGGATCATAGCTGAAGAAAAAAACATTCTTTGTTGTTGTTACGCTCCTGGAGACTCTCCATGTAACCTGCACAAAAAATACTTTGTAAGCTCAATCAAGTTGCTAGCTTGAGCTCCCTTGCTAGTAGAGCTTGATAGATTGAGAAACCTTGTACTATGATACCATGTAGAATTATAAATGGCAAGGCTCTAATTCCATGTAGAGATTTGATATCCTATGCTTGTATACTAAGTAGAAATTCAACAGGTGAATCTTACTCTAAAGATACTCCTTACAAAGTTTCACAAAAAAACTAGACAGAAGAATAAAGTGACTGAACACAAGAGAAGTGAAGAATGATGGAGAAATATTTCATGTATTATTAGTCAACAATAGTTTACATAAATAATACATCCTTGAGAGGAAAAATCGAGTTGCTAAGGAGACACCTCATTCCAGCTCATAAAGCAGGCTTATCAAATATGAGAAACCCCCATAGGTGAGTAAAGCATTTTCCAAATCAGTCCAAGAACTCACGATTTGGCTAAAGCATGATTGAGTGATGAAAAAACTTACTAATTATGGAATCTGGAGAGAAAATCACGGAGGATGGGTTGGCCATAAAAGAACGGTAGTTGCCTAATTAACTAGCTTTACCTTATCCACTGAAAAGCAGGAAAAACGATCTAAAGGTAGAAAAGGACAAGAAGGTGTAGTTCCTAATTTGGGAAGCTAGTAAAGTTAGCAAAATATTATCCAGAATTAGTATAAGGTGCTCTTGGGGTAATTATGGCAAGTATTGACCAAGTGGTGCAAGTGGAGGCCAACTACCTAGTCTAGATATAGGAAATTTACACAAAATGATTAATTAATTATATCCTAACTATGTAGTGGGTTTGTAATATTCTAACACATGGTTTTGGTAACCCATGTTAAATTTTCCTATGGTATTTGATGTGATGAATTATTTAATGTTTAAATGGAATAAAAAATATCAATCATAAAATTTTTAGAAATTTAAGTTTTCTATGGAAAAATAATCATTAGCTCAAATACCTCAAAGTTAATATTTTTTTTCATATAAAAAATAAAGTAGATTTTTTATGAGCTAATAGCTTGATAGCTCAATCGAGCTTTACCACAAATAAACCCTTAATTGAGGCAATTAAGAAAGTGCTTCAAACTTCAATTGAGGATTTTTAAGACCTCGACTTAGCTAATAGCTCGATCAAGGGCTATAAAACTAGGCCCTTAGACCCTTTTCTACAGATTTAATTTTAGTGGCATCTTTGTCAGCCATAAACTCTATCGTGGGATACACCTTAGGTGGTGGACTTTATGCCGATAGATTCATTAATGAATTGTCTATCCAATGGCATATAATTTACATGATTTTGAGTTCGAATGGTATTTTTATTTTATTAAACTTACACTTAAAAACTACATGCACAACTTCAAAGCAACTCAAAGAAAATTTAACAACGTAAAAAGTATATATATATATATATATATTAGAGAGAGAGAGAGAGAGAGAGAGAGAGAGAGAGAGAGAGAGATGTCTTGCTGAAAGGGTGTTTTTTGTTTTTCAATTTTGGTAAGCAATAAATAAAAGGTTACGTGCACACACATGCATATAAAATGCGGTTAAAATTTTCAATAGTACTTTAAAAAATTAATAGAAAAATAAATTTAAAAAAATATGTGCACCACAATACATTTTGTGTATGTTCATATATATATATATATATATATTAAAAATATACATTTATCATTAAATTCTTTTACGTGCACACAAACGACTTGTTAATTTTTCCTGAAATTTACAAGAACACACATTTCATTAAATGCAATTTTCACACATTAAATGATATTATTATTTTTAAATATAATTGGAAGGACAACATAATTCCCTACAATTTTTTTTTTGTTGCATGTCAAAATTCACAAAGCATAAATGATTTTTTAGGGATTATATGTAATAAATGAGTAAATTATCAAATTGTCCCCGTCACTTTTGACCAAAAAATGTTACCCATCTTCATGGATTCACCTACCTATATTTTACCTCGAAATTTCTCTAATGACCGTCTCTAGAATCTCATCAATGAGACTCTCAATGTTGGACTTTGTAGCCTACTGAAACCTTTAACACAACTTATAACAATCATCAAATACCCATAAACATAATATACTATAGAACGAAAATATATACAAAGAATGAGAACTCTAATAATAAAAACTCATATTTTTACTCCAAAAATAACCCTCGAGTCAAAAAGTGGAGCTAGTTCTAACACCTCCTTTATTTTCAAAGCTAAAATTACAACGTTTTTGAAACCTCGATTGGTTTAGTTGCAATCAAAACCCTAAACCAATGCCCAAATCGTAAAGTGGTTCTCTAAAATCGTCCTTTTTTTCTTTCTTTCTTTCCGGAGTTAATATTACGTTTTTTTGAAACAATAACCCTAGAAATCGACACCATTGCAACCATAACCCTAAAATCAACCCCCGAATAGAAAACTAATGCTTCCATGAAACTCTTATTTTCCATTTCGAAGTCAAAATTAAAGCTTATTTGAAATCATAACCTTAACATCTAGTATCGATGCAACAAAAATGCCAAAACAAGTCCTTGAAAAAAAAAGAATTCTTTCATGTTAAAATTACAACCATTTTTAAAACATGACCCAATTTTTTAAATCCTTAAAAAAAATGATCTAAAAACAAAACTAAAAGAATTTTTAGCAACATATATATTTATATAAATAAATATAAAACACTATAAAAACTCAAAATTAAAACAAATATAAACGAAAAAACACATCTTCAAAACAAACAAACAACTAATCAAACAATTTTTTTTATTTAAATATTAAAAAATAAAATAAAAATAATATTAAAAATTAAAAAACAAATCAATATATAAAAATATAAAAAACAATATATTAAAAAAAACATATATATAAATAAATAAATAAAACAAATATAAAACAAAACATATATAAATATAAAAAACAATATATAAAACAAAACATAAAAATCAAACCTTATATAAAAATAATAATACATATAAAAAAGCATATATACATTATATGAGCGGTAAGGGGGTTAATGGTGGTGATTCTAAGAATCACATCGCCCACCTGCGGCTTAAAGGCGTCCCTTGGAGCAATGAATGGGCGGCATATGTTTGGTTTTATTGTATTTTTTTTTTAATATATGGTTTGGTTTTATTGTATTGCTATTTATATGTTTTGGTTGGTATATTATATGGTTTTGTTTTTTATTGTATTTTATATTTATAGTATGTTTTATTTTATATATATATATGTTTTTATTAATTGTTTTTTTAATAAGTAATAGGAGTATATATTTATATATTGTTTTTATTTATTTATTATTTTGGTGTGTGGTTCAACGAGAGCATCAAGTACGCTTATTTAAAGGCTCAACATGTCTTTGAACTTGAGTGGAAAGGATAACAAATTTTCCTCCAAACTACCCAAGCTACATCCAATGAATTGTTTTTTGCTTTCTATATATCTAGTTTGTTTTTGTTTTTTGTTTTATTATTGTTTTGTTATTTAATTTTATTGACTTGTTTTAATGTTGTATGTTAATGTTAATTTATTTAATTGTTTCTAATGCTTTTTCTTTTCTTTGNAAAATTATTTTTTTTAAAAAATGTTTTTTATTTTTGTTTCTAAAGGAATTTTTTCATTTTTTTTTAAAATGGGGTTGTCTTTCGAAGAAACCTACAATTTTAACCTGAGAGAAGAAAGGGTTGTCACATGTCGAAACTCTTTTTGATCCAAGGGTTGGTTTTGGCATTTTTCGTTGCATTAGTACTAGATGTTAAGGCCATATATTTAGATTAGTTGTAATCTCGACCTCGAAATGAAAAGTGGAGGTGCCATGGTAGCGTTAGTTCTCGATTAAAGGGCTGATTTTAGTTTTTTGGTTGCAACAATGTTGATTGCTAGGGCCACGGTTTCAAACAAGGCATAATTTTATTCCCAAAAAGAAGAAGGTGATTTTGGGAGCACCACTTTTCAATTCGAGCATTGATTTAGGGTTTTGATTGCAACTGCACAGGTTGAGGTTTCAAAAAAGTTACAATTTTAGCCATGGAAAAAATGGATGCTACCGGTAGCACCAGGTTTCAATTCGAGGGTAAAAATATCCACTGGATGTGACCTAAAAAAAAAAAGAACTCCTGTGAGTTCTCATTCTATAGTATAACAAGTTCATACATCTACATTTCTCCCACGTTCATCTTGAGGAAAAGTTTTAGTAGGAGTTTAAGTGCATGCAATTCAAACCAATTGTTTCTTCCCACTTCTAATTGTTCTTTAAAGGAGAAATTACAAGAAGAAAGAAAATGAATACCTCCAACTCCATGGAGACTAGGTTTCACATTGATTGCCCCATCAAAGATGCCTTCATATTTTTGGTGGTTTATTTCTATCCTTCTAATTAGATACAGGTGGATCTATGGATATGGGTAACAATTCTAAGCAAGGAAGGCAAAGGGAGAAGAGTTTTACACATGCTTGATCATATTATGTTAATCTATTGATTGAGTGATTAAGAGCTCAACCAAGAGATTGTATAAGTTCTTGATAAAGCCTTTTTCATGGAAAAGGTAACCCTCAATCAAGGATTTGGTTGGGTTAGCAAAATGCTTGATCGAGCTCTAGGGATAATTCAAGCATTTAATATCTAAATTGAGCCCTAGAGCTCGATCAAGCTATTAATTGGATAGTCTCGATCGACCAATGGTTAATTCTATTAGCACACTAACCCAATATCATAGTAATGATGGTTTACCCTTGATAACATTGGTTAACCATGGTTTCATATAGTTTATGATGGTTGTTGCTAGGTTATAAACCTTTAACCTAACCTCTTTAATTACATTAGTCTGAACCTTTGTAACCCCTCACACCTATTCCTATAAGCCCTAATTGTTTGTCCTTCTGACGAATAAATGATATAAACCCTAATCTTAAATTTAACTGACTTTGAGACCCTAAAAATGTAACCCTAATAGCCTTTATAAAATCTTACAATTATAATTCCTAGTGCTTGAAGTATCTAACATTTATTAACTTCTTATAGATCATTCTTTAGACCAGTGGTCTTTTGTGCACTACAGACAAAGCTCTAGACAACTTAAGGATTCTTGTCAACATGATAGAGTTGTGCCTCCTATGACTTGTGAGAGAACAAGAATGTGTTACAAATAATTTTGTTCTATTCAATTACATATAAATGAATTATAACCATGTTAAATAATATATGCTTTTACTTTCACATGGATCCCAGCTTCCAATAAAGAGGCAACAGAACCCAGTGGTGGTCACGGTAGTGGGAGTCAAGGAGGTAGTGCACCTCTCCCATCCCACATCGTCCATCCATCATCACAGGAGACGAATCATTTCCATGACCCAGGTATTAAATATGGAAATTATTCTTGTTCACTCATAGATGTCTTTTATTTTGAAAGTTTCAATTCATAAGAAAACACATGTATTTTAACTTGTAGAGTCCCCAGTGGATAGGTTGATTGTTTTGCACCTCCTTTCTATTGGAGAATGAGATTGCATATATGACCCTTGATGATATCAATGGTCAATGCAACTAGTTGCACAAAAATGTACTTTTCATATCTCGTGATAGCCCCATTTGCTTCTCTAAGTTGATGATGCTTGAAAGTGTCAATCGGTTTATTCACCTGTATTGTATGTCAAGGCCATAGAGTAACGAAGGAATCAAGTCTTGGGGAAATAAAAACGGGATGTGGTGAAAGAGAACACAGGAGGGTGTAAAGCGAGGGATACTCTGTTTGAGATCCCTCCTAACTACCCAAGGAAGCATCCTTTTGTTTTTTATATATTTATTGGAGCGTGGGGTATGTTCCCCCACCATGATGAAATTCCGTTATATTTTGTGATACACATGTATGCAAATTTTGTGTTGCACATGGATCCCAACTACACTAGCACACCATCACAATTTTATGGTCCCAATAGGGAATGCAATAATAATCGTCTTAGGGCTCACTGAGATCCTGCTACCATACCACCTTCCCCGAGATCGGTACCACTACCTCATAGGAGTATAAATTTACCCCAGGAGTTAGATGAACAATCACATCACGATATTGAGGTGTGGTATGTGATGGAAGATACCATGCACGCTATGTTGGGTAGTGTTTCGATTTGTTTAGCTAGGGATATATCTAGACCACTACCCATTTCTTGAGAACCCAATTTGTACTAAACTAGTGATGAGATACTTGCATTACTACCACTTGAGTAGTTATTTTAGTATGTTATCAGTACATGGGATGTGTATTTTTTATTCGAGATATATACGCCGAATATTAGAGGTGAGGTATAGATTTGCACATTATAGCATGCTTAAATTATTTTTATTAGCTATCAATTGATCATCTTGATACATGTGGAATAAACACATTAAGTAATATTCTTTTGTTTTTTATAACATGCAAATGCCTACATTATTGGATGAGATATACATAGTGAGTGATTAGTTCCTTGTCCACTTGCAATAAATGGAGGAGACTTGGTTAGTGCATCATTGAATTCTAAAAGTTTCAATTGATAAAAAATTTTGCATGTTTTTACATATTTACAATTGTTTATTTGTCATTTATTTGCATGTCCCTTAGTCAGATAGACATAGGTAAGGGTGTTGTTGATGGCTCCTAAGCCCACGCCTAAGGTTGGGAACATATCTGACCTCGAGTTTCTATCTATAGTCTAGGTCCACTTATTCAACGAGGTGCAATTCATGCCTCAATTCAATCAAATACAATTTAAATGAATTAATTTTTAAACAACAACATAGTACATGCAGCTACTAATTTGAGTGTTTACATTTAATGTCATCACACAAAGGTCGGTGTATAGGGGTGGTTAATGCCACATTGATGTGGGTGCATGAATGGGATGCAAGATATTTTCATCCTATTAAGGACCCATCAAGGATTCCACGATCTTATGCATAGGTAAGAATCAATACAAGATGATACAAATAGGTGTATATACTGTCATATTGAAATGTCCATTAATTTTTTTAATAATAATCATATTTTTTAGTAGTCGTTTGATTTCATGTTTCCATGGTGCACAAACTCAAAGGCCATATACACAGACCCAAATAACACATACATAATTTCTCTTTGACTTGACCCAAGTAACTTGATCCATTTTGGTTTTTTTTTTTAAGTTAGCTCATAAATTTTGTACTAAAAGTTAAATCTATGAGCATCAGATGAAGTTTTGATGGACCATCCTATGCCGCGTGTTCAACACTCATCCAAGTGATAAGGGGCTTGGTGCAAGCAATGGTGATGGTAGAGATGGTCATGGGGTGATGGAGTGCCTGGTGTAGGTGATAATGCCAGTGGCAATTGGGATGGTCACAAGGGTGATGAGGAGCTAGTGGCAGTGGCCATGGGCTAGTGGGTGTAGTAGCGTAATGATTTTATTGTATTATATATAAATGCTATATATATGGCTCTTAATTTTTTTATGGTTTATATTTAGACTTTATAATAAGTACTTATTAGACTTTAGACTTTATTTTTTGATTATTTTTTGTATTTTAAGACAATTGTGTACAAATATCATTATATTTAAATCAATATACATTTTAATTGACAATTACTATATACAATCTCACACTTATTTAGTATGAGTTAAAATATCATGTGCAATTAAAATCATATCTAAATGCATTAAAAAAACACATAATATGAATAAACTTAAATATATCAATGTTAATAATTTAGAATACACTTCCGACTTAAGCAAGTTACCTTTAATGCAATGAAATATTTTAAGAGATAAATAGGAATACATTTAACCATTTTTTAAGTTGAAATTTAAAGTTTCAAGATTGGAGACCATTTTAGGTGATTAAAGTTAACAAAGATCACACGAATTAAGATGATAATTTTAAACATAATATAAATGCACTAAGTAACTTCTCGTGTATTCAAATTGTTGTGCCAATTGCTATGATATTGCTTCAAATTATGTCATCTTCTAAGTGCTCTAGAAAGTCCCTCTTAATTTTCTTATATTTATAATAGATCATTTCATATACCTAATGAAGATGTATATATTCTATTATTTTAAATGCTCATTATTCAAAATTCGAAGAATTCAAATAGATAATGCATCAATGACATCATTTTTTTAATACACTATGATGGTGTAATCTTATATGTAAATATTATTTCTATCATTATTTAAATTCCAATATTCTTGATGCATCAAATACATTTTGTAAGTTTTGGTTATAAACACAATGTTTAATGCTTTCATTCCCTTATTTTTACACTTAATTTAATTTTTCCTTGGATGGGGTGTCAACCAACAGGTCGGGGCGTTTAATGTGCGATGGGATGGGTGGGCACAATCGGCAAGTAGACGCATGCGAGAGGACGATCCCGTAGCTTCCACCTATACCCTACATTGAAGAAGGTCATGAGGCTAAGATAGGATGCGATAGAGTGGCACAAGTGTCATTTATTCCCTCGATTATGATATTTTCTTATTAGTGATGGTGCTTGCCTAGAGCAACATCTTTCTTGTATTTTTCACACATGACCTTCCTAGGGGTGGAGTAAATATTGCGTTCTGTTTACGGTGGAAAATTATCAACCCTGAAACCATTATGGTGTTCTATGAGAAAATTATGGTACACCTTGGACGGAGAGGGAGGTGAGGTGGTAGAGCTATAGACCCCGACTGTGGATAAGTGGAGACAAGCCTCCCAAGGAAGCTTGCTAGATAGACTAATGCTCTCCTCCTTCTGAGGAATGACATCAGTGAAGCGGAGGAAGAATGTTAGGTGCGACTGTTAGAGCTTTGAGGCAGGGTCCAAAAATCCTGTATTGGTGTGCAGAGGTGGCCCTCACCTTTTGCCTTTGTTCACCTCTGCTCATGACTGTTGTAGAGGATGGGGAAATCATGGGAATTTTTAGTAGAAAGATGAGCAAAGCAGCGAAGTGATTGTTCCTGACAAGACTACTGGGATTAAAGACGAAGAACCTGAGCATGAAAGGAAATGTGTTATGCAGAATGTGTCTGGTACCAACTCTTAGGATAAGGAAGAGGGTGGCAAGGACCCTGGCCCATGTCACCTCATACTGAGCCATGAAGACAAGGATAAAGCCAAAGAGGAACCATAGATGCCACACTGGGACCAGGTACCAACACCAGCTATCAAGTAACTTCTTTTCGTTAATTGAATTTTTCCTGTTTCAGTGATGCCAAACATTTTTTGTTATGTAGATGGTGAACTTGTGATAGCCTTTGCGCTTAAAATTTTGTTTTTTCACAAACACTACTATGAATTTGATAACGCCAATATGATGAAGGGCTATTTTATCCTCTGGAGAGACCCAACTGACTCTGCAGGGAGTTGTTTTCTCAATATGGGAGGCTCCCTACCGCAATATTTTTGTACATTATTTTCTGTATTTTAATATGATTTCTAACTTTATAAAAATAGTTAATTTAATATAGATTCAAATTGGTTATTTATATGGTCCACAAATTTCCTTAAATGATATCCATGGATAATTAATAATGATATAATCCACAAACATGTTCTACTATTTTGGATATTAATGAAATGTGTTGTTGGGTGCCAAAAATGCCCCTTTTTGCTCACTTCTATTGTGATCCCTTTTCCATATTTCTCCTTATTAATGTAACCAAGTCGCTATGTTTCCTAAAGAAAACATGATTTTGAAGCAAGTATAATTTATTATTACTTTGTTATATTAATGCCTAAAGTTTTCCCGTGTTTATGAATTTTGCTTCCTAATTAAGCTGACTTGTGACGAATTGATGAAAGTAACTGAGACCATAGGGAATTCGGGTGTATCAACTTGCAGATACACATGTATAAAGAAGCACATGGAAAGAAATTACTCCTCTAAGGGCTCCGGTTCAGACCGTTGTGGAAGTAGCTCAAGTTATCCATCCACGCAGCCAACTGAAAGTCACTTGGTGATGGATCGGCTCAGATCGTTGAGGCATTGATGCTTATGAAACATATTTTATCTCAATGTAATCATGAATGTAATTGTTTCTCTTTATGAAGTATTGATTCGACAACCTGAAGATCTGCAATCTTCATGGTTGTCCGAAATAAGAGGATCTGAATTGTCTTGTCTAGTATTTATAGGAAGACGAGATGGTTCAAAAGAGGTTAGGCTTATTTTTGAAATAAATTGTAATACTAGTGGAAGGATTATGTGTTTGAACTTCATTCTATTAATGAAAGTTGCGGTATTTTCCTCGTCTATTGTGTACAGATTTCCAATAATGTTTAGCAGCATCTCTGTTAGAAGGCAAGGGCCCACCTTCTCTCAGAGCTATCGAGTTAATTAGTTGCTCATTTCCTTTATTTTGTTTGGTGTGGCATTGCAATTAGATTTCCTTTTGAGTTGTTGAAACTTGTGTCAGCATTAAGCGTGGGATTCTTCAATTATAGATTTTCTTGGTTTGTTGAAACAACTGATTAAATAATGCATAGTTTCTCTTTGCATGTGTGTTATTGATCATTGTTGTTACACTTGTGCTATCCTGCTGTATTTTATCATTATTTATTTCTTTCCATAAACTGCTGAACTTGTAGATAGCATGTGGATTTATAGAACAAGAAGGTTGATTTCCTTTATGGTTGAATATTGCAATTGTGGATTGGATCTCTTTTGATGATGATAATTTAGGATTTAACTTCTTACAAAAGAAATTTAGCTCTTTTATTCTTGAAGAATTCATTTCCAGAATTGATACAGTAGAAGGATTGTGAACTCTCTTAATCTCTTGGCAGTCAAATTAGTGCTTGAAGTCGGATTGCGCAGTAAGCAAAGCATAGACTTAGTAATTAGGTAGATTGGGTGACTTCTAGTTGATTGATCATTTACTGAATGTTTATGCATATATTTTTCTTGATTACCTATGAAATACCCATACTTCCCTGGGTTGACAATTTATATTGAGAACTTTGTTTATTCATTAATAGGCAGTTGTAGTGACCAACATTTTGGCGGCATTGTCGGGGAAGGTAATTGGTAGACATAGATTGTAGTTGATTAGTTTGATTTCATTATCTATCCTGATTTTTGAGGTTGCAGGGACGATAAGACGTAGTGAATATCTGTGCATCCTTCGACAGACTGAACAGGTTCCTACCACAAAAAAAGGTATGATTATTTAAGCTTGCATGAATAGAAAAATAAAAGAATGTGAAATCCTCAGAAGTACTAACTTTGCAGGTGGAAGAAGTCGTGGTAGTAATCCAGGTCTAGGAAGAGAAACATTTATTGGTGAACTGATCGCCATAGATGATTCCTCTACTTGAAATTTATATCCATGAACATCTCCAGGAAGAGGAAGCTTTATTCTCCCTAGGCTTAAATCATTGGCATCAATCATGGAGAAGGTAACGAAATATTCAACCCCCACTTTTGACAAGCGACCTCTAGAAGATAAGGGGAGTGTTGTGGGTACAAGGAATCCAGAGGAAATTTATCGAATTAATAGGAAGGAAGTAACTAAGGAGGAGTGGTTGGATTATCGATAGATATTGGAGAAACAAAGAAGGAGAGAAGAGCAGAAGAACGAGGGAAATATGAATAATGAAGAGAACATAGAACGTCAGAGGAACCCTAATGATCATGAAGAGGAGATGGGAGAAAAAATTAATGATCAACATGGAAAAATAATTGCTACACTTGAATTCCCCATTCAACAGACAGTCGGGGTGGCTCCCATGAAGAACATTTCACTTTCAGTATTGCCAAATGTTTATGGTAAATCTACTGAAGATCCAAATGAGTTTCTCTTTGATTTTAACATTCTCTACCGAAGTTATGATTATACCAGCAGTGAAAAAAAGTTAAAATTATTTCTTGCTACTCTAAAGGGAAATTCCCTATGTTGGTTTATGAGTTTGGGTGGTGAGACTGTTATAGAACGGGACCAAATGAAACGAGTATTCCTTGCTAAATATCAAGATTATTGCAGAACTAAAGATAGGAGGGAATAATTGTTCAAAATGGTTCAAAAATAAGAGGAAAGTTCGAAGGATTTTGTAGAATTATTTTATATAATTTACATAGATATGTTCATGCTGATATTGGAAAGGATGTTCTCAAAATCATCTTATTGCAAGGAATTTGAGAAGATTGTCTGGATATGCTTAACTTTCTGAGAAGGGGGGACATCTCAAGGGAATCTTTTGATCATATTATGGATCTATGTCGAAGATACCCTAGAGGGTCTTCTAGAATTAACACAAGAGACTGAGATGTCCTTACGAGAGCACAAAAGTCAACCAATGGTGGAGCTACATGAGCAGAAATAGGTAATCTTCTCGAAATTTTTTAAAACTGATATGATGAGTTCTATTTCCTCATAATTGGATGTTTTAAAAGCAAAGCAGAGATAAGCCAAGGAATATTTGGAATTGGATATATTTTGTGTGAAATGCATACATAAGCATCCATTAAGAGAATGCCCCCTTGACAAGGTCAATGTATGTGGTCTATGTGATTTGGATCACAATACTAAGGATTGTTCCTCACTGCCAAAATTTAAGGTAGTCCTTTAGGCATCAAGTGTGGACATGGACCACGCTTACTTTATTTGACAAAAGAAGCATTGGAGCCCTCGTGCTTCAGGTGTGAGTCCATATCCTACCACATCTTTTAATTCTTGGAATAGTATGAATAATCAATTTCCTCCATAATATTCTTGTCCCAATACTTAGTGGCACCCATCCACTCAGCCTCCAATGCAAAATACTACACCATGGATGTCATGGGAACCTCAGCCAAACCAACCGACCCATTGGCCTCAAAGTTGGATAAATCCTTATCCAGGGAACCAATTTTCTCACCCACAGTTTCAACAACCATAGTTTCAACAACTACAATATCAACATCCACAACTGCAACTCCCTGCTAACACTGCGCCAATTAATGCACCACTATGACCTCAATTGATTTCTCAACCTAATCCTAACCCCAACAATAAGGTAGTGCAACAAGTTGAAACCTTAAACATGCTAGCTTACTCTATCACTCCTATCCCATGTAATGAATGGAATATTCTTCAACAAAATCTTCCTCATGTCCTTCCATATCTGCAACAACTAGTTTCTAGTAACCCATGAGGATTTCTTCTTGGACATGTTCTTCTTTTAAACAGGTTTCCTCTTCAACCTCCTTCTCTTGATATTCGTCATGCATTTCGTTGATTTCTTTGACAAAATACTCAACCAAAGGTTCTTCAACAATAGGTTCTTCCTTAGAGCTTTCTAGGATTTGATCTTCATCTTCAAGCAAAGGTTTAGAATTCCTTTGTTAATACGATACCCAATATCCCTCTAAAATAAGGATCCCATCTCTCACAAAAAAGACCTTAATAACTTCTTCAAGTGAGTGAATTCCTTCCTTAGGAATCCCATTGTACCAAAATTTCACATCTTTCTTGGACAAATCAAAAGATATCTTAAACATATTCATCTTATGATTCTCATGTACAACATTCAACTTTGAAACAACTCCCATGAATAATATGATATACCCTAAGTTACCAGGAAACTTGGGTACAAGTACGGGTACGGGGACCCCACTTTTTGAAAAAGGGTACTTGGGTACGTCGGGGGTACTGTATATATATATATATGTCATAGTCACATCATACATGCATATAAATTTCTTCATAAATTATGAATCATGATTCATAATTATAAATTCATTGATTATTTGAACAGTGAAGATTCATATTGAAATTTTGAAACATAAAATTTGATAAATCATAGACTCAGTAGATATCAATTAGAAGATTGGAAGCTACATAAAATTTGTTAAATCATTGTACTAGACTGTTGTAACAGAGAATCAAACTCAGACATGAAAGTACACTTGAAATCTTCTTTAAACACCTATTTGTACTCTTGTTACACGCAATAAAAAATTGAAAATTGCCAAATATATTCTTGTGTTGATGTGAGTGTACTTCTCAATATTAAATGCATATGTATATTTTTTATGTTCACATTTGGTAGTCAGATTATGTTCCATGAGTGCTGAACACAAAACCATAAAAACATTCATTGTAAATCAATGTAAAATTAATCTACTAGATTTGGACAATATTCAGTGGAATTTGAACAGTGTTGCAAAGTGTTTGACATAAGTCCTAAACCAGACTCCATACGTAGCTAGCAAAAAATTAGTTCAAATTTGGTGGGGGGTCATTACATTTTCCCCAATGAATTGCATTTTATTGAGTCGGTCGTACCCGCGGAGTACCCAAACATGGGGTACGGAGTACCCAAATGTGGGGTATGAAGTACCCAAACATGGGGTACGGCATACCATTTCGCCTATAAGTACCCCTTTTTTTATAATGGAGTCTCAGGTACGTGGACCCAACATGGGGTTCGACATGAGACGTACCCTACGAGTACCCAAGTACCCGGTATGGGTACGTGTACCCTACCCTTGGGTACAAGTACTCTAGCAACTTAGAATATACCATTCAGTTGAATCATCATGTCCATTGAATTTTAATACGCATTTCCTTCAATTGTTGGCATCAAATTGGTTAGGATATCTCGTGCCCATCGAGAAATCCAATGGATCAAATCAATTGTGCATCCATAGTTCATTAAAATATGCCATATCATCTTTTTATTGATGCCAACATACGTGGAGTCGCCAAGATGAGCTCTTCTTCTTAACTGACAGATGTGCTCACCACTACACTCGGTAAGGCCATCAAAATTTGAGTCTTCTATCTCGAAGTGTACTTATTTGTTCTTATTTTTCTTCAATGTATTTTCCAGATAAGACCTGCAAGGCCGATCCTTTAATATTATCTCATCAAAGCACCAAAACAAAAACTTACCTCAAATTACTTACCAAATATGTCGTTCTATCCAGGGAGATGAAAAATTTGACATGAGAAACACACCTAAACTATCATGCAACAGTATTCGAGCATCCCCATCAATGATGCCAAAAAATGTTACAGCTCAAAATAGCACCCCAACCAAGGTCACAAGTTATGGTGCGACAAGTGGTAAGCACGAGAGGAGATAGAGCCCAACGTCACCATAGTCTAGCTCCTTAACACTTTAGGTTAACTTATAAGACCAAGGGTAAGTCCCTAATATTAATGATAGATATCTACAATTTCTTAAACAACACACAAATATATTTCCTAGAAACCTCTCAACAAACATCAATGTTGTGTGGAGTCAAAACAATGAAGGATAAAGAACACTAGGAGAGGGGTAGGAGTTTTAACACTTCATTACGAATTCCAAGAAATATAACTTTAATATGTTACTGCTATTATAATATTGCAATAGTTAAGAATGATCCAAAAACTTGATAAAATCCGATTTAAGCAAAACCAACTCACTACATGAGATGTACCTTGAGGTATGGAGGCGAGGGTTATATGCAATAGCATGAAAAAGGGGCCTTAAATCAGCTTTGAAAATGTGAAATCAGATTTGGTATATTCCTTAGAACGTACATATCATAAATAGATGGTGGTCCTATTTATCATTTTCCTTAATGGACTTCCAACCCCTTACGAGTCCATCTAGGCCCAAAACCCTATTGTTTAGGCCTTCAAACTTAGTTGAAATGATGAATATACATGTTGTACCTACACTAACAGATTTGCAAACCAAAACTTTAATAAGCATAAGTCACAAAGAATCACACAATCCACCATAAGAACAGAATGTGTGTAAGGATTCACCATTAATTCAACCAAGGCACACTTTTCTATTCGAACAAAAATTCCAAATATCAATATTTTTTCAGATATGAATATTTATAAAATTTGGAGGTTTCCCAATATTATATATATTTTTTCTTTAACTCGTCTATTTATGATTTCAAACAAACATTCATTCCAAAACAAGTGAGTGTTTAGTGTGATCTAAGTGAACTTAAATATTGACATGTGGTAAAACTAAATTCATAGATAAAATATGAAAATAAATATTGAAAGGTATTGAAACTAAATTGATAGATAAAATATGAAAATTTCACAATTGAGTAAAACTTAAATACTAACCTATTTAAAATTGAATTTGTTTTCTTCATATTAAATTTGTTTTTGTTGTTAATTCTATATGCAAGTAACAATTTCGTTTATTTTAAAATATATTTTGGTAAAGATATTAAAATATTTTGGTAAAGAGATGTACCTTGAGGTATGGAGGCGAGGGTTATATGCAATAGCATGAAAAAGGGGCCTTAAATCAGCTTTGAAAATGTGAAATCAGATTTGGTATATTCCTTAGAACGTACATATCATAAATAGATGGTGGTCCTGTTTATCATTTTCCTTAATGGACTTCCAACCCCTTACGAGTCCATCTAGGCCCAAAACCCTATTGTTTAGGCCTTCAAACTTAGTTGAAATGATGAATATACATGTTGTACCTACACTAACAGATTTGCAAACCGAAACTTTAATAAGCATAAGTCACAAAGAATCACACAATCCACCATAAGAACATAATGCGTGTAAGGATTCACCATTAATTCAACCAAGGCACACTTTTCTATTCGAACAAAAATTCCAAATATCAATATTTTTTTAGATATGAATATTTATAAAATTTGGAGGTTTCCCAATATTATATATATTTTTTCTTTAACTCGTCTATTATGATTTCAAACAGACATTCATTCCAAAACAAGTGAGTGTTTAGTGTGATCTAAGTGAACTTAAATATAGACATGTGGTAAAACTAAACTCATAGATAAAATATGAAAATAAATATTGAAAGGTATTGAAACTAAATTGATAGATAAAATATGAAAATTTCACAATTGAGTAAAACTTAAATACTAACCTATTTAAAATTGAATTTGTTTACTTCATATTAAAAATATTTTGTTTGTTAATTCTATATGCAAGTAACAATTTCGTTTATTTTAAAATATATTTTGGTAAAGATATTAAAATCAAGTTCAGATAATGATAAACTCAAAAATGAAAAAAACATTTTTGTTTTACAACACCATCCTCTATTTTTTCTAGTTTGAGTTAGAAATTGATTTTTTATCATTCTTGAGATATGTTACTATGAAAACTCCCAATTTTAGATGCTAGTACCCACAAATTTGAAAATCATTTTATTTTAGATGATGTGACGACTAGTCAAATAGCAATCAATAATATATGTCTTCATTCACTTTAAAAAATAATATCATGGAGTAAGATCTAAGTTAAGACATAGTCTTCCTCAAATATAATGAAATAGATTAATGACTTTGTCCTCATTAACTTTAAAAAATATCATGAAATAAAATTTAAAATTGTATTTGATTGGTTAAGGCATAGTATTACTCAAATATAATGAAATAGATTAATGACTATAAGACTTCTTACTCATCATTTTAAATGATGTGATGACCAGTGAAATAACAATTAATAAAGTATGTCTTTATTAACTTAAAAAAATAATAATACTATAAAATAATTTGATTAATATAATTACTACAATTTTTTGACTAATTTAAGAGAAATTTGAACTTGATAAATTTGAGGTAATAATAGATGGTCTAACGATGTCCATTAGATGTAGCTTGGGTGGTTGAGAGGAATGATTGTTACCCTCTTCACACAAGTTCAATTCTTATAAGTGACATGATGCTCTTGTTGAGCTCCTATAGGTTATGTAATCTAGCCATACTTTGATTCTCCGGAATAGCAATTGATTTGAAATTATGTGAGAATTATTAGAATATTTAAAATGTTGAACTCTTTTATACATTAAAACAACTATTTTATCAATTTAAAATTAGATTTTTTAGATAAAGTTAAGTGATGACAAATGTGAAAAGGTCAAATCTTTAGAATGTTTAATCTTTCTCATTTTTAATGTGCTTATAATTTCTCCTTTACTTTCTCAATTTCTATATTCAATCACCTTATGACATATTCACTTATTCATATCCTAACGAAATTTGTATAGCAACAAAGAAAAAGTCTTGTAAAAGTTAATCCTTAACTCTTATTAAAGGTGGAGAAAAAAAGTTGATAACATTTTATTTATAATCAATGTCATAAGATTAATGTTGGATTCCTAACATGAAATAATGGTTATTTGTATATTATCAAGATAGAGTTGTGTAGTGGTTAGTCTCATAAAAGATAGAGTTTTGTAGTGGTTAGTCTCATATATTATCAAGAGATTCATGTCATATATTATCATAAGAGGAACAAGGGGAAGTATCAACTACATCTTCACCGACCATGTTTTCAACACCCTTTTCAATCGAACATGGTTCTTCAAGAGCTTCTTCATCTTCTTATCAATCTTCATGAAAACCCTTTCTATGTTTTTCCATGCCTACATAAAAACCTAGCATTGGTTGATCCAAATTGAGAATATATTTGCTTTTGTACAGTGGGAAAAAATCATGGACAACTTCTTTGGAACATATATGGATTGAAAGATCAAGTACAACACTTTCAACCCTCAAAGAATCATAGATGCAAAGGACAAGAAACCTCTAATAGTTATCATCTTCTTTATCACACAATGGAATCATGCCATTTTCCAAAAGACCCAATATATCATAGGAATATTGAAAACAACAGTAAGGAGAACTCGCCATTTCTTCAATTTCTTCAATTAGGGATTTTTGGTATTCATGTCTAAAAGTATAATCCTTCATAATCCTAGGGCTCAAGATGTCATCTTCCTTGGCACCCTAAAAATTTGGAATGGAATATTCTTCAACAAAATCTTCCTCATGTCCTTCCATATCTGCAACAACTAGTTTCTGGTAATCCAAGAGGATTTCTTCTTGGACATGTTCTTCTTTTAAATAGGTTTCCTCTTCAACCTCCTTCTCTTGATCTTCATCATGCAGTTCCTTGATTTATTTGAAAAAATCCTCAACCAAAGGTTCTTCAACAATAGGTTCTTCCTTAGAGATTTCTAGGAGTTGATCTTCATCTTCACACAAAGGTTTAGAATTCCTTTGTTAATATGATGAGATTCCTTATCCAGTGATGATGATTATGAGCTTCCACTCTTTGCATGAGACACATGAGATGTATGGCCACATGATATCTGGGAAGGAAACCTACCCTCACGTTGACTTGATGTGCATGAGCCTAGTATGATGTCATTTTGTGTTGTTATGTTACGTTGACTTGCATGTTTACTTGTATGTGATGTTTAGCCTTGTGGTGACTCGTGATTGACCCTTGCATGGTAACATTGAGCTATATAACCCTTAAATCTTAATGCCCATCTTGTTGATGACTAGTGTGACCCCTTAGGGGGGCTGTCCACCCTTGCGTTGGCCTTAAGATCCCTCCTTAGGTGCAATCCACCATAGCGCTACCATGTGTGACTTTTTTGGAGTACTTTGCTATCGTTTTTTATTGAGAGTTGGTTGTACTGTTGTGCTACTACTGTTTCTTATTTGTGAGGGTTGGATGATCTATTTTAGGATCTTTTCTGGTTCTGGGTTCTCTCCTTTCACAGGTATGTTTTTCTAGTTCAGTAGCATGCAAGTAACCTAACGCTAAGATGTTGAAGTCTGTTTAGAAGCATTTTTTTTAGGATAAAGGAGCTCTGCCCTAACATCTTGTTTTGATTTATCTTACGTTGAGTTTATAATTGGGTCAGATCTGATATATCATGCTATTGTTATGTATTGTTGTCTTTCATTAATAAGTTAGATCTGATATAGATCGCTACTCTTATTACTGCTATTGTTTTAAGTACTTTAATGGTTATTACAACTCATTGTTTCTGGGACATGTTGAACATGAAGGATATTGAGGTATGGTTTTTCTAAGCTAGACATGCTTGTCTCGTTGTTTCAGCTTTGAGTTTGAATATTTGAGAAAAATAATTATAAAATACAAATGAGCTGAATCTACTTGAGAGTTTACAACTTTTCTCAAAATGAGTTGAGATGTGCATTAGTACATTTTTATGGATCTTGTGTCTTTAAAGCGGCGCTTATGTAGTTCAGTGAATTAACCTTGGTTAGTTTTCTTTCCTTGGTTAATTTGTTGTTATTTCCTATCAATTGATTGAGTTACGAATGCTTTGTGCTTGTGTAGGATCTAGTAGGCTTCTTTGACTTGCTAGTCGTTACTTGTTCTTGCTCAGTTTCTAACGGTTTAGAGGTTTGATGAATGTTTTTTTTGCTCAACAGTTGTTTGGGGTTTGGGATGAGTGAGAGAGCCACCCTTGTCACACTTGGGACCTTAACTTGGGGGTGTCTTTGTAAAGTGCAAGCCTATGGCTGGGTGGAAAACCTCTAGAGGAGAATCATTCAGCAAATTTGATCCCAAATTAAGTATTTTCTCTTTTGATGTTTATGCAGATGCACCCTTATTTCCCTATTCCTCTTTATTTCCACAAGACATCATCCAAGGTGTTTTTGGTGTACATCCTATTACTATCTATATTGCATGGGTGTCCACCAAGGAATTTTGAAGTTTTCTGGGTATAAAAGAAACATGTAGCAACATTCCAGGCATTAATTTGTTAAATCTCAATAGCCCAATTTGTGTGAAATAGCAACAACAAGTATGATACCTCAATTCTGGGAAAACCCGGGTGTGAAAGTAACCTTAATTCTCCATGATTGTGTATCTAATCCGCAATGAAGAGCGTCATTTTTAAATCTAGGTTAATTACAGTTTCGAGGACGACATTTAGTCTCTAATACTCATTTCCTACCAACATCATTGTAAGAGCCTAGAGGTATGCCTAGATTTGAAGTACAATATTAGTTGCGAAATCTAGGGTAAAATAGCTAGTCTCAAACATCTCACCAACCTCCATATGTTACCCACCAACATTGAATTCTGAGAATTGTGTGGAGCCTGCATGGACACTTATATAGACCTACATGGAAGGTCTACACTATGCACACTTGCTAAATATTAGTGTCTCTCTTCTCTGGTGGTGCACCCTCTTTGTAATCTCAAACAACTCACCAACCTACTAGTATTTGGCACCATTGGTGGAACTGCTAGATGCAACAAGTTCCTTATTAATTGAGTGCACATGAACAACTTGTGGCAGAAATCTACATTTGTGAGATATTACTTTTCATCGATTATGACGATCTATGTGAGACAAATTAAATAGCTAGAGATGAACAGACCAACAAGGTTTGAGGGGGAGAAATTAGTCTACATATTGATAGGTGGAGCAGTATGGTTAGATAAATAAAATAAAATAAAGTGAAGCAACATTATGATGTTGTCATTGATGCATGCTTACCTTTTATGAATTTACTAGATGTCTGTTGATACATTCATTATGCGGGCATGTCCTTAGATGTCACGGGAATGTCCCGCACTTGAGAGTAAAAATGCCCCCATCTAGTTAAAAATGCATATAGGGCAATAGAGAAATAAAAATGCCCATAGGGCAATAGAGTAAAAATTCCCGCAGCTTGTAAAAATTCTCGTAACTAGTTAAATATGCCCACATTTAAGTTTTAGAATACACTTACATCAATTCACATATTTGGATAAACAGTTGACTTGGGAAAATGTCTGTAGCCTGTTGAGAAATTCCCTGCAGCCAGTTTGTAAATGCCCGTTGGACTGATAAAATTCCCACACTACCTTATAAAATTCCCATAGGCGTCAAACATATGCACGCATGTCCATACAAATGGCCGCAGAAATGCACAAAAGGTTGAAAAATTCCCGCAGGCAGCCATAACAATATATGAAGTAAAATGCATGAATAAATTAGGTACAATATGTTTTCAGAAATCTACAGTTGTGAGATATTACTTTTCATCAATTTTGAAGATATATGTGAGACAAATTAAATATCTTGAGATGAACATACCAACAAGGTTTTAGGGGGAGCAGTATGGTTAGATAATGAAAAGAAAATAAAGTGAAGCAACATTGTGATGTTTGACACCTGTGGGAATTTTATAGGGTAGTGTGGGCATTTTATCAGTCCAACATGCATTTACAGATTGGCTACAGGGAATTTCTCAACAGGCTGTAGAAATTTTCCCAAATCAACTGCTTATCCAAATTGTAGAATTGATGTAAGTGTATTCTGAAACTTAAATGTTGGCATATTTAACTGGCTACGGGAATTTTTACAAGCTGTGGGCATTTTTACTCTATTGCCATGTGGCCATTTTTATTTCTCTATTTCCCTGTGAGCATTTTTAACTATATGGGGGCATTTTTACTCTCAAGTGCAGGCATATTTGATGCTTGAGGATATTAATGAGGCCTGGATGGCATTTATTGACTCCACTTACGGGCATATAAGGAAAATCCTCTTGCACCCTTGTGTTCACCTTAAGAGCCCTCGTTAGGTGCCATCCACCATATCGCTACCTTATATGACATTTTTTGGAGTACTTTGTTGTCGTTTTTTATTGTGAGTTGGCCGTACTGCTGTGCTGCTATTGATTTTTATTTTTGAGGGTTGGATGATCTATTTCACGTTCTTTTCCAGTTCTGGGTTCTCTCGTTTGACAAGTATGTTGGTCTAGTCGAGTCTCATGCAAGTAACCTAACACTAAGAGGTTGAAGACTGTTTACAAGCACTTTTTCTAAGGATAAGGGAGCTCTGCCCTAACATCTTATGTTGAGTTTATAATGGGTTCAAATCTGATATATCATGGTAATGTTATGTGTTGTTGTCTTTCATTAACAACTTAGATATGATATAGATCGCTAGTCTTATTACTGTTATTGTTTTAAGTACTTTAATGGTTATTGTAACTCATTGTTTATGGGACATGCTGGACATGAAGGATATTGAGGTATGATTTTTCTATGCTGGACATGCTTGTCTCACTGTTTCATCTTTGAGTTTGAATAATTGAGAAAAATAATTATAAAATACAACTGAGTTGAATCTACCTGAGAGTTTGCAACTTTTCTCCAAATAAGTTGAAATGTGCATTAGATATTTTTATGGATCTTGTGTCTTTAGAGTGGTTCCTTCTGCAGTCCAATGAATTGAAAGACAGATAAGGTTATGCTCCTCATATAGGACTAGGATGGGGTGCTACTGAGGTAAGTAATTTTGAATTTTCTCCTATTGAATTGCTTTGAGCCTGAACTTTTGGTGAATTTTAAAATATGGCGTGTGACATTTATTTTTCATTGTTTTTAACTAAGTTTCCTTCCTCTACTCTTCAGGTATTTCTAAAAAGGGTCAAAGTATTAATGCTATGATTACTTCCTATTGGAAACTTGAGTGGATTATGTTATAACTTCTAAAGGACATTATAATTTATTAAAGGTACAGTGTTGAAGGAATGGAGTGGTGTGGTATTCCACGAGAGAGGTTGTTACGTGGCACACTTTCAACTTATGGTGTTGGCGTGATGGGCACACATTCAGTTGGGCTTCCTTGTCTGTTGCTCTGCATAGCATTTTCTTTGCCGCGAGGGGCTTCCCTATATACCAATCATACCAATCTTTCATTTTATTTTTTTCCAAAGTATTGTTCCCCACATTTCCTTCGTTGGGATTTTTGTTGTCACAAAATAAGATAAAGCTTTTCATCCAGTCCAGGGTTTGTTTTCACCTTCTAGGGATCGAGTTTGCTCATTATGTGCCACATGATCAATGTAACAAAGAACTGGAAAGTGGAGAACAAGAAGAAGTTGTTTCATGGATCTATTTCTACCTCCAATTGGTGTTTTTTTCTCTTTACCCCAATATTTAAGCAAATAGGAAAAAATACATGGGTTTTGTTTGCTTTTAGAGAAGAACCCATTGTTTGATCCCTTAGGAGAGATATTGTAGTCCCAACTGAAGTTGTTCCATGCCCCTTGATTTAGTTCCATTTGGGATTTATTGTCTTACTACTTGAATGTTTAGGCAGATAGGGAAAGCTTCTTGGATCCTGTTTTATTTTAGCGAAGCATTTGTTGTTGGATTTCTTTATGCAGTTCAAAGTTTAGGTTTTACTCATATGGCATGTTTAATGTGTCATCCTACTCACTTTTTATTGACCTTAAATGAACATAGACTAGTCTTACATTTTTTTCTTCTCATAATCACCTTTGTTAGATCGGTCTTTATCTTTTTCTCACCCTTTTCCATGTTCACCTGAGTGTGTTCAGCCTTGTATCTTTTTCTCACCCTTTTTCATGTTCATTTGAGTGAGTTCAATATTGTACCTTTTCCATATTTTTACAACCCCGTTTTATATTCACCTTAGTGAGTTCAGTGTTGTAAGTTATCTTCATATTTTTTCAACTCCTTTTCATATTCACCTTTTTGAAGTGAAACCCAAGTGATGCTTTCACCTTTGTTGATGGCATCCATGGTAAATATATCAATGTAGAGTCGTAGACTAATGTGGCTAATCCAGGGGGATTTGAACCAAGAACATGCTGTCATAGAACCCAACAATATTGGCCTCAACTGGTTGAATTAACTCCTTGAGCTCTTGAAATACTCTACTTAGATGCATTCAATGTGATTTGATTAGTGGCTCTTTAATGAATTGTATGCAATGCAAAGGATTTTAAGTGGCATTTTATTTGCTATAAGACTATTGGTTAGTTGTTTATTGAGAGCATTTATTTTTGTGAAACTGTAATTATTTTTGTTCTCAGTGTTTGGGTGAACACTTAACTGTCCTCATGGGAGAATAAGCAGTAAATAATAGAAAGACTTATGCCATAATCAGTTGAAGGAGCAGAATTTCTAGGTAAGTCCATCATCACAATTGTAAGTCCTTTCCAGAATGCAGGTATGCCTAGATTTGAAATACAATCTTTGCTACGAATTATATATAT
>LPNX010713505.1:65716-113090 GCA_001517045.1 Pseudotsuga menziesii
GCTTCTAATTTGCGACAAACGCTCGCCGCTATAGTAACAGGTTGTCGTATTTATAACGATGATAGGTCGTCGCAAATTGCTATAGCGACAAGGAGCAACTACAGAGGAAGGCCATACATACAGTACAGTTTCGTTCAACTACTATACATATCATAGGGAATCTGTACAATCGTACATATCCACACATGTGGGAGGCTGTACAGTCACGAAGAGGGGGCTAGATTTTTAGCTGGGGTTTTTCCAGTGATTCTATCAGGGGACTGCTTCACCAGGTTTGGGTTATTAGCATTGATTGTAAAAGTTCCATAATTTCTCATAATAGAATCTATATCTGACTGTTGCACCAGTTTTCCCATCTTGGGTTTTGTCGGGGGTTTCCATACCCAAAATAATAGTGTCTATATTGTGATGTGATGTTGTGATTAATTTCTCAATACTTTATATTCCGCTGCATACTTGTAAAATATATTCATGTGTGATTATCAGTATATCTATTTGAATACACTGTTTAGACCTAGTTTGAATATTAGAGAAAAATTTACATGGTATCAGATCTCTGGTGAGATAAAGCTGAGATATTTGTAGCAACAATGATAGATCAGGGGCAAATATATTGAAGACACAAACCTAGATTACAGATCTAGGGTTTGACAGGAGTATGGTTGTGCAGTTGAGAGTTGAGGCTAGAATCTAGGGGGATTAGAACTTTCCTACATGGAAATAAAGGATCACAAGGATCCTGGATGTCAGTGATACAGAGGAGCTCATTGATTCCACAAAATCTAAGCCCATAGACCCCACAAAATCTAAGCCCATAGACCCCATAGAGTTCGTAGCTTGGAAGAAGATTGATTCCAGATCCATGTTGATTATCATGGATGGATTGAAGGACAATATAGTCCAACACCTTTTCCGGGAAGAGGTTTGTAGCAGAGATATGGACGACTTTGGATAGTCTGTACCAAAGCAAGAATGAGAACCAGAAGATGGTGCTACAAGAGAGGATGCGCAGTACCAGGATGGCCAAGGGAGAAGGAGTTGTACTGTATCTCACAAAATTCACACAGATCAGGGATGCTATTGGAGCTGTTGGCTCTAAGATTGAGGATGAGGAGCTAGTTCGGATAGCCCTCAATGGATTCTCTAAGCCATGGGACACCTTTGTCAAAGGTGTAGTAGTTAGGGAGAATCTCCCTGATTGGCAGAGATTGTGGGATGACTTTGTGCAGGAGGAGACCCGCATGGGTCAAGGATCAGGCTGATCTAGCAGTTCCCCACAGATTGTGGATGAGGGAGCTCTAGCCCTTACAGGGAAGAGCGAGGGTAAGGAAAATAGGAAGAAGGATGGTAGGAAGAACCTTGATGTATCAAAGGTCAAGTGTTTTATCTGCCACAAGTAGGGACACTTTTCCTCCCAGTTCTTAGATAGGAAGAAGAAGAGTAACACTCAAATGGCTGGATCTGTAGAGGTGGAGGATTTCAACAAGAACTTCGATGAGTAGTTCTACTTGATAGCTTGCATCATAAGAACCACAAGGAGAAGTATATGGTACATCAACAATGGAGAATCTAGTCATATGACCGGACATAAGATATTCTTCAGATACTTGTAGGAGGGTGGAACAGGGATCCACGTTGAGCTGGGTGATGATGCGCAATATTAGGTGCAGAGAGTTGGCAATTTTTCATTTCACAGGGATTATGGAAAACCCGTCATTTTTTATGATGTGTTATATGTTCCAGGATTGACCAAGAACCTTATATCAGTCTCCAATTTGGAGGACAAGGGATATCAGGTGAAGTTTCATGACCATAAAGTGTATATCAGGCCCAAGGGGTCAGATAGGAGCTTAGATAGGGTGATTGGTAGAAGGAGTGGGAAAGTGTATAGAATACAATTTGAGCCTGCAAAGACTCTAGTCAGTAGAAACAACAACAGTCGGGGTGAGTTGTGGCATAGGAGGATGGTACACTTACACCATGGAGCATTGAGGCACTTGATATAGACAGTCATTGGATTTCCTTAGGTACAGGAGGAGAAGCATAACCAATGCAAGGGTCGTGCTTTTGGGAAGAACATCAGGAAGCCTTTCCCACATAGTGAGCACAAGTATAAGGAGCCATTTGACTTGGTGCATTCAGATGTATGCATACCTATGAGTGTCCATTCTTTCAGTGGTTATAGTTACTACGTAACCTTCATTGATGACTATTCCAGGAAAACCTCGATCTATTTCCTAAAGGCCAAGTCAGAGGTCTTTGAGAGGTTCCAAGAGTTCAAGACTCTCGTGGAGAACCAAACAAGAAAGAAGATTCAAATGTTTAGGTAGACAACGGGGGTAAGTACACCTCCAATGAGTTCATGGAGTATTGTTCGGCAGAGGGGATCAAGAAGGAGCACACTGTGCCCCATACCCCATAGCAGAATCGAGTTGTAGAGTGGAAGAATAGGACTATGGTAGGAGCAGTCAAGGCTATGCTATTTGATCAGGGATTACCACTATTCCTTTGGGCTGAGGCATATAGGACTGCAACGTACATTCAAAACAAATGTCCCCGCACAAATTTGGGGAGGAAGACACCCGAGGAGGTCTTCACAAGCACTCAACCAGATGTGAGTCGCATTCCCATATTGGCAGTCTATTATTGTCATGTTCATGCTGACACTAGGACGAAGTTGGACCCTTTTGGAGAGAAGGGGTTACTTATTGGTTATAGCGAGGCTTTGAAGGCATACAAAGTTTACATTCCTGCTCACAAGAGGATCATTGCGAGCAGGGATGTCCATTTCGATGAGGACAGGGCCTTGCGGAGATCGATGGACTTACCAGCAGAGCAGCAGCCAACACATGACACAAGGATCAAGATGGAGGATCCATATGTATAGGTACATGTACATACACATGGCACAGGTTCTAGTAGCCAGAGGGAGTCAGGTGGATAGGATCCTCCTATCTTCGATGGGGAGGATGAGCAACAATAGGATGGCCAAGGTCTAATTGGTTCAGGTACATAGTACATGATTCTAGGCAGGTGGATCTTTCACAAAGATCTTTTAGATGGAGCGTACCGCCAGAGAGACTAAGTTATATGGCATTAAAGACAGAGTTGATAAACTCTTAACCTTCCAGTTTTGAGGAGGCTGTAAAACATGACGTGTGGCAGGAGGCCGCTAAGGAGTATGACTCAATCATGAAGAACTAGGTATGGGAGGTTGTGGCAATACTTGAAGGCAAGAAGGAGGTGGGATCTAGGTAAATTTATAAGGTGCAACATGCATCAAACATAAGCATGGAGAAGTACAAGGTGTGCTTCGTGGCTAAGGAGTTTTCACAAAAAGAAGGGAGTGACCATGAGGAGAAATTCACCCCTGTTGCCGGTTATTCTTCCATTCAGACCATTATCTCTTTAGCAGCAGAGATGGTTTGGCGAGTCTATCAGATGGACGTCAATACTGCCTTCCTCAATGGAGTGATAGAGGAGGAGGTATATATTGAGAAGCCAGAGGGGTTTGATGTGGAGAACATGGATAAGCATATGTAGACTGCATCAAGATCTTTATGGGATCAAACAGGTACCTCGAGCATGGTACACAAGGATAGACATCTCTCTATGAGGCTAACCACAACCTATACTTATTGCTAAGTGAGGTGCCTCTCATACTGGTCTTATATGTGGATGATATATTTTTTATAGGAGGCGAGAGGTTGATTGGAGACTACAAGTCCAACCTTGCAGTGGAGTTTGAGATGAAAGACCTTGGGTTGATGCATTACTTTCTAGGCTTGGAGGTTTGTCAAAGAGATGGATGCTTCTTCAATTGACAGGGGAAGTATGAAGTATAGATATTGAAGAGATTCAGGATGGAGGACTGCAAGCCTATGGACATAACTCCAATTTCCAACTGGAGGAAAATTGATGCATCAGGATCAGACTGATTTGATCTTACCTTGTATCATCAACTTATCAGATTGCTTATGTATCTGGTCAATAATCGACTAGACATCAACTTTACATTCAACTCTTTGAATCAGTTCATGGTGGACCCTTGACGAGTGCATTGGACATTTGCAAAGCACATACTTTGGTACATCATTGGTACAATGGAGTATGGATTGGTTTATGAGCGAAGGGGAGTGTACAGTTAGCAGGTTTCACAAATGTTGATTGGGAAGGATGTGAAGAGGAATGAAAGAGTACTTCAGATTGTTGTTTCAGCATTGTGTCAGGGGTTGTCTCTTGGTTCAACAGGAAGCAATAGTCAGTTGCATTGAGCTCAGTAGAGGATGAGTGCTTAGTAGCTAGCATGGTAGCTTGTGAGGGTATGTGGCTGAGGAAGTTACTTTCAGGGTTGTTCGAGTGTGAGCTAGAGGATACAGTAGTTCACTGTGACAATGACAGAGTGGCATCAAGCTATCTGAGAATCCAGTGTTCCATGACTAGAACAAACACATAGACATCAAGTACCACTTCTTAAGAGATTGTGGTGAGAGAGGAACCATTCAGTTGGAGTACATATAGATAGATAAGCAGGAGGCAACCATTTTCACCAAGGCACTTTGCAGACACAGTTTTGTGAAGTTCAAGGATAAGTTGGGTTTGTTATCGAATCCCTTACTCGTTGAGAGAGAGTGTTAAAATAGCAGCAACAATGAAGGTCTTCCTGCATGCATGTGTACTTGATTGCAGAAAACTTAAATCAGGAAACCAGTTGTATTTAATTTACTTTTCCTAAGTTTACTTTGGAAAATAAATTAAAGTGAGCTAATTTGTAATTGACTTTAATGAAACACTTTTTATAAAGTGAAAGAGAAATTAGGGTTTTCGCTTAGCATAAAGTTATATAAGAAAGGTCAATTGGTTAAGAGGACACACACACACTTGTATTCCGATAGAGACATGATACAGATAGAGAGAAATTCAGACAAAGGATTTAGCTGGGAAGATGGAGGAGAGAGCAAACAAAATCATCGAGTTACCAGGCAGGACAAGTGCTGTATGGATCAACAGGAAGCAACCATAGAGGAATGTTGTACAAGCCGTACAGATTCTGTACAACAGGTGTACAACCGTACAATAGTACATATCCACACATGTGGGAGGCCATCCATTTGGTCATACAGTCACGTAGAGGGGGATAGTGTTTTAGTTGGGGTTTGTCCAGTGATTCTCTTGGGGGATTGCTTCACTAGGTTTGGGTGATTAGTAGTGATTGTAAATGTTCGATTTTTTCTCATAATAAAATCTATATATGATTGTTGCACTGGTTTTCCCATCTTGGGTTTTTTCGGGGGTTTCCATACCCAAAATAATAGTGTCTATATTGTGATGTGATGTTGTGATTGATTTCTCAGTACTTTATATTCTGCTGCATACTTGTAAAATATATTCATGTGTGGTTATCATTAGATCTATTTGAATACACTGTTTAGCCCTAGTTTGAATATTAAAGGAAAATTTACAAAACAGACAGGTCACACAATTGGAAATATTAGATAGGCATTTCAAAATAGAAAATGAACTAATAAGGCTCAAAATGGAAAACTAAGAGAAAAAAATGAAGAAATGAAAGCACAACTCAAGTTAGTAAATAATAAAAGAAGTGGTATAGGAAAAAATGAGAGGACAGAAACTCCTGAATTTGAACCTAATACCAGAGAGTTAAATATTGGTGATCTTAAAGCAGCTAAGAATGTCATGAATGAGATCCTTGATGACTCTAGTCAATACCCTTGATATTTCTTCTCTGAAGTTCACTTCCATCCAATTTAAAGGAAAATAAGAGATGTATAACCTAGGTATCATTTATAAGGAACGATATAAATGGGAGATTCAAAATATGCAAGAAATATGGGTGGCTTAGTATTTGAATGAATAAATGAGGTGGAAAGAAAAAATGCAAGATGTCAAACAACACTTATGAATTAAGAAGCATGAAATTTGAAGAGTGTGTGGGATTTATTTCCAAGCCTTTCTTATAGATTCCCTCAAAGTTCTATACTCTATGTATTTACATGAATAGTTGACCAATTTGAGAATCATAAGGTTGGTAGTAGGAGAATAGTATGAGGAAAATAACACTACTGATTTTGTAAGTATGTACTACGTTCTTTGAAAACTGAGAAAATTTGACTATGTGAATTATATTAATTTGCCTTCTTGCTACAAGAGCAAACAATATGGAACCCAAACAACATTCCTAATTTTGTAAGTATGTACTATGTCTCTTCAAAAAGTGAGAAAATTCGACTATGTGAATTATATCAATTTTCCTTCTTTCTACAATAGGACACAATATGGAACCCAAATCTTATTGTTGGATATGTACATATAAGAGCTTTACAAAATCATATCATATGTATAGAGGACATGGATTTCTTTGGACAATGTGAATTATCATCATGGATCATAGTAAAAAATGAACATCCAATACCTAAAGTAGTTATTAAGGATCATGAGAACTTCTTGACTGTTTCTAGCAAGGTCATGATACTAAGGGTAAATTAAAGGATGTCCATTCATGTTTTTGAGGAAATTCATGATAAACATCCTATCAATACGTTAATATCCTCTCATGAAAAATGGAAATTGTGACCACACATATTGCAACAAAGGGATCCAATGGCTTGTCCTATGTTTCATGTAGCTTCAACCAGAGCATATTTTTATATATATTCTTTAAGAAGAAATGGGACTAGGTGGGTTGCACTCAAGTTCATGTTTTAATTGCTCTGGTGTGCCAGAAAAAAGCTATAAAACTATCCAAAACTAGAACAGGTTCAAATAAATTGAAGCATAAATTGAGAATAAAACATGTATGAGATACTATGTAACAATAAATTTTGGTCATGTTGCATATAATTGGAGCAAACAACAAAGTTGGCTTAAAAAAGACATATAATCAATTTCATTAGAACATGCAACATCTTCAACATGGGAGAGAGGTTGGCCTCCATTTTTTACACTATTTTAATTTTTAATTTACTCCCTTTTGCACTTCATCCTTCTCATTTTGATCAATTTACTTTCTCTTTTTTTGGTCAATGTCCATATAACTTATACAAGATATAGCATTCAAGAGCATTCAACCTTTTTTTGTTGTCAATGTCCATATGACTTACACAAGATATAGTATTCAAGGGCATTCAAGGTAATAAGGTTGATTTTGTTAATGATTTCATGTTATTTTGTAGCCTAAATAATGTTAAAAGTAATTTTGAAGACATTGACAATTGCATGTTTCAAGTAGTCCAAGATCTTGTAATCACCGATGATTTCCATAGTAGCGCAAAGTGTAATCAAATTCAACAAATGTAATCCTAAGGATGCTTGATATCCTTCCAAATGTCGAATAAAACAAAAAGGGCGACATGAAGTTCAAAATGCTAAATGTAACTGACAACTTCCAAGATGGAGAGTGTTCCATATATTTTTCCAAGGAGAGATTTCATGCACTTGTGTGTCATGAAATATCCCGAGAAAATTGAGATCAACATAATGAGTTCAAGGAAAGATCTTTGTTGACAACAATAAAGTGCATGAGACAACACATAGATATTAAGTCTCACATGGTTTTTCACATGTATGTTTCTCCATAAACTTTAATGAGAATATGATGAATTTTCCAAATTAAATATCTCACATGGTTTTTCACATGTATGTTTCTCCATAAAATTTAATGAGAATATGATGAATTTTCCAAATCACAAGGATCTGGGATGATCCTTTTTTAGAACTTTATATTATTATAGTTTTAGAATAGAGATACAGGGTATGTAGGTTGGGATACCATAGAACAAAAACTGTGTATTTTGTTTCATAGCCCTTCAGCTCTTCATACAAATATATGCTCAGTTGAATCCTGGCACTCCATTAATTCTTCAACTCTATAGTTATATTTAGAAGCATATCTCCAAAGGAAGAAGCGCCCTCTGTTTTGGGTATATAGTTGCTTCTATTCTTTGTTTCATTTATTTCTTGTTAGCATTTTTTATTTCTTTATGTTTCAAGGTTATATATTGTTTTTGTGTTATATATATTTGTTAGTTAATGTCTTTAATTCATTATAGATTTACAAATAAATGAATTATATTTTGGATTGTACTCAACTTGATCAAAAGATAGCATTCTTACCAGAAGTATTCATAGAATATACATAATTGTAACTTGAGTTTCTACACTTTTAATCAATGTTTAATGGTTCAAATATAATTGTTCCTATGTGAATTAATTTTAGAAGTGTTTCTATTTGATGATTTGTTGAGTACATTCATTTTATAAATAAAAGTTAAGCTTGCTTCAAAATGGAATAGTGTAGATCATGTTTATAATAGAGCTAGTTGAGTTTTAATAAATGAACTAATTTTGCACGTATTGTGTTAGCACTTCACAAGATTGCGTACTCCATAGTGAGTATTAAATGTAATAGGATTTAGAAATATAAATTGACCGAAAGTGTTCCAAACAGATTTCCCCATCTAAATCTAAATTAATGATGATTTTGTGGTTAGAGGATCCCATAATCTATATCCCTTTACTCCATCATCAAAACCAACAAAAGTATATTAGGATTTGATCTAAGGTATAACTTAGAACATTTAATTTTAGAAGTTAGAGAATAAGCATCACAACCGAAAATTGAGTAATCACAAGAAATACCTATCCATACCTCTTCATGAATCTTACAGTCTATTACAACTAATGGTAACCAATTTGCTAGATATAAATTTTTGGTTTTCTGCTTTTCGATCACAACTGCCTAGCAATGGTTTTCAAATTTCAAAGATGTGGACTTGCCTCTATTATTTGTTCTTAAACACTTGATTGAATTCCCAATTCTCTTTTCAACCAAAGCTCTAAACTGCTTAAATACATTAAACACATCAACCTGTCATTTGAGAATATAGACCCACACCTTTCTAGAGTACTCATCTATAAATTTCACAAAACATAATGATCCTCCAAGATAAACTGTAGGGGATGGCCTCCCAAACATTAAGAACACACTGATTTGTATGACTACCTTATTTAAACCTGTATCTACATTATTTCCCAAAAAGACAATGCTTGAAAGAATTCAAATTCAAAGATTTTAAATATCGAAATAACTTATGGTTTATTAATACCTTTAGTCATTTATCACTTATATGGCCCAATCGTTGATGCGATAAACGAGTAGGTCCATTTTCTTTCTCATACACCACTAGTGCTTCATTTATTTCGGTAGTCCCTTCTAGTCTATAAAGGTTTCCAATCTTTATAGACTTCATTACCACCAAAATTCCCTTGGACACCTTCAGTGCTCCTTCTTGAAAAATAAATCTATAAAATCTAAAATCCAAAACTCCCAAGGAAAATAAATTATTTTTGAGTTCTAGTACATATATTACCTTTTTCAATGTTATTACAATACCATCGAACATTTTAATCATAATGCTCCCAATCCCAACAATCTTAAAACAAAGAATGTTTCCCATCAAAACAATACCACCATTGATAGCTTTGTAAGAAGAGAACCAACTCCTATGTGGACACATGTGAAATGAAGCACCAATATCTAATAAACATTCTTAATGATATTGTGAGATATTACAAACATACAAAACTTTATCAACCATACCCGAACTTGTATCAACTGGATGTGTTTCCTTTGTGGAGTCATCCTTGGATTCTTGCCTCTTCCAACAATCTTTCTTAAGATTCCCTAATTTGTTGCAGTACCAACATTTTTGCTTACCATTTCTACCTTTTGTATTAGATCTTGATGTACCTCTTGAATTCCTCCATCTTTTTGTGGATCAACCCCTAGCCACCATTGCTTCAGGTGTGGAGGTTTCTATATTCGAATCCTTTGCATGTCCTTAGTCAATAAGCCTCCCACAACTGTATCATAATCAAGAGTGTTTGTTGTGTCAGGGCTAAGGAAGTGAGTAAGTGGTTCCGGGAAATGAACACAATAACATGACTACCTTTTCTTCTTCTTTGATTTTTTCACCCATAATAGTTAATTGGCACATAAGAGTATTGAAAATGTTAATATCATCAACAATTTTGGCAGCTTTTTTCATTCGTAAACCAAACAATTTTCCCTTCAAATAGATTTGATTTGTCACATATTTTGTCATATAAAGACTCTCCATTCTACTCCATAAGCATGTTGTTGTTTCCTCTCCAACTATATTGAAAAGAACATGATCTTCCAAACACAACCGAATGGTGTTGATAGCTATTGCATCTAGATATTCCCATCCCTCATTAGTCATACCTGTAGTTCTCTTTGTCTTTTTGGTAAATGTAACACCCTAGTTTTCACCCCGCTTGCATTAAAAATGTATATAATGTAAATATTGTCTTTAATTGTGGTGCAGAGCTAAAGACAAAATCCCCACCATCGATTTAGCGTTTTATGTTTCGGCGACTAAAATCGTTGCCGATGGTATTTCATGCTATCCAGACACATTATAATTTTGGACATCATGTAAATATGAAATTAAATTAAAATACCCATAACTAGCTATGTCAATGCAACATTAAGGAGATGGGAGCATGATTTCCTAAGGATAATGGGGGGAAATATTCAAACCTTTGGGCCAATGGAGAAAATCCAAATGTCAAAGGGAGAACCCATCAAACTCTCAACTACCCATTTTGTCTTTTGTGCCCAATGATTTAATTCTGCCAGAAATTGGTTGGGTTAGTTATTGCATGTGAATGGGAAAGGTATGGGAGTCAGAAATACAAATTTAGGGAAGCACCCATTTTTGTAAAAACGTTTTTTGATTTATGGGGCAAGTTATTGCCCAAAAATGATTCCCATTCCCTCATGCATTCACGTATTTTTCCCCTCTCACTTTTTTGGAGCTACTGTGCATTCCCCAGCCATGTTTTTTGCAGATATCTTCATTTTCCCCATGGCTGGGAAGCCGTTTTTGAAAAGCTTAGTGGCTAGGATCTTCGCTTGATGGATTTGGTGTTGTTTATCTTCATTATCGGTTGAGACAAACCGTTTTTGTGTTGTGCAGTAGGTGGGAGAAGATCCCCATGATTTCTGGGGTGTTTGTTGAGTTTGTTTTGCCCACGTGAAGGCCATAAATGTTTCTAGAAATTGAATTGCTGTTAGGGGGCTATTTTACCCATTTTGGCAATTCGTTTGTTTCCAAAACCATTTTTCATCAATTCTAGAACTTATATTTTGATTTGTATGCATATTTTGTTTTGTTCTAAACTGGTTTGGAGTGGAATTAGGTCTGAACTAGCTTGATAAACCTAGTGTAGGAAGGAACCTCATAGACAGATCTAAAGGGGCTAATTTTCTTCTTTGCACACATTGAATAGCACTAGAATGGAAGGCATAACCTGAGGGACTGCGTAGCAGAGAAGGGGATGATTCCTTGTGTTGGGTGTGTAGATGTTTTAGGATCCAAGCTTGATCTGGTGCAGGTGTTCATAGCTCTGTGGTTAGGCTCACTAGCTTAGTAGTTCAAGCTTTACACCTCCTTAGTAGCCTGATAAACCCAAATGTAGTTTTGGCTTGGCTGAATTTTGATATATCCTTGGCTATGTGTGAGTCTGCTAGTGTTCCCTTATTCCTTGTGGGAATCATGCCCAGCTTGGGGGTGGTAGTGGTGCTAAGAGATTGATGAGCACACTGGCCTACGGTTGGGTGGAACGTTGCAATGACGTAGCTGGTTGCAGGACAAGCTTATTTCAAGATAATTATTCTTGTGTATTTTATCTCTGCAACTGTATTTGTTTATTTAATGAAATGCGAACATGATTAATACTTGAATGTGTTAAATTATTGTAACTTCAAAGAATATTCTAAATATATATTTTTAGTGGTCCCCGATGCTCCTATCGGGAGAATCACTTGTATTTCTTTGCACCCTGATGTTCATATCGGGAGAATTACTAAAAGTCATGAGGAAGTCCCCTCCATTGTAAGTTGGGTCATTAGTACCACAGTTGTGGTTACTCGAGACTACATAACCGAGTTGGATTTTACTCGAGCCTGCATAACTGAGTCAAATATTAAGTGAACGAAAGAATATAAACAGAGGGAGGTGCTTCTCATTCGACACACACACTCACTTAAGTAGCGCATGAGAGAGAGAGAGAGAGAGAGAGAGAGAGAGAGAGAGAGAGAGAGAGAGAGAGAGAGAGAGAGAGAGAGAGAGAGAGAGAGCTGTAGCTGGAGAAGGAGGAGGACTAGTCTTTTGGGTTTTACCCTTTATCTTTTGGGGCATCTATATTGAGGAAGATTTTGCTGGGTTTTTCCCTTTAGGGTTTTCCCAGGATAAATTTGTGTTGTTCTTACGATATTGTTTCTTTCGGTGATCCTGTCTATATGCTTTTGTTATGAAATTGAAATTAAATGTTGATAATCTAGCCTAGCATATGGAATTTTAACATGGTATCAAAGCTAACATGAATAGGACAACTTTCACAAGGTGAAAAAGCCCTCTCTCTCTCCCTGAAAGAAATTAGGGTTTCTGAAATTTTTTTATTTTCAAAAAACTGCTCGCATAGAAAGTTGTGCCCTCCCAGAGCACATCTACTAAGCCTAGAATCAATATTTTTGGGTGAGTGAGTTTCCAAGAAAGTCAAACCCTAGTTTAACAGCTGCACCAGAAAACTACTGGAAGCTGCAGTGTTGAATATCGCAAGTCAGATTTGAAAGGTGAAGACTTAAGATCTCCAGAAACCAAGTAAACCAGTCAACTCGCCTCAGTCAAGTGCATCTCCTGGTAAGTTCAGTTTCTCATTCCATAGAATTTCAATTTTTTGTGGTTCTCTAACAAGATGGCCCCAAGCACTAAGCTTGAGGACAAACTGGAAGGCATAGAGAATTTCTGAGCATGGAAATACAGGATTGGACTCATTCTCCAAGAGAATGATCTTGATAAGTATATCAAAGATGAAGTTGCAAAACATGAAGAAACTGAAGCTAAGGAGAAGCATAAGAAGGATATGATTAGGGCACAAAGGATTATTGTCGACTCTATCGAGGATCACTTGATCCCTCAAGTGTCATCCAAGAAGACTCCAAATGAAATGTATGATGCCCTATCTAGAATGTATGAAGGAAGAAACATCAACAGAAAGATGAATCTAAGAGCTCAACTAAAGAGCACCAAGATGAGTCATGGAGAATACATCCAGGACTATTTTATAAGAGTCTCCCAGATCAAAGAATAACTAGAAGCCATTCGAGACAAACTTGACGAAGATGAGTTGGTTATGACTGCTCTCAATAGTCTCACTAGACCCTAGGAGTCATTCATATAGATGATGTGTGCCAGAAAGGAAAGCACGAAATTTGACATTGTTTGGGAAGATTGTATTCGAGAAGAGACTAGAGTAGCAAACAGAGAATCCCTTCTGAAGGAAGATGATCAATCCCTAGCCACTCATACAAAATACATCATGATCATCTAGCTGGAGATGAGGATGAAGAAGAAGAAGAGGAAGAACCTCCAAGAAAGCAAGCAAGAGGAGAATATGCAGAAGAGTATGTACTATTCTCTGCACTCTCTGGGTCTGTAACACCTGGAGAAGACACTTGGCTTATTGATAGTGGTGCTTCAAAGCACATGACGGGACAAAAGAAAACTCTTTCAAAACTTGAAGAAAATAACTCTCCTCAGAAAGTATCTCTAGGAGATAAGTATCAATATCTGATCAAAGGAATTTGGGAAACAAGCTACAAGCTTGATTAAGGAAATCCCCTAAAGATGAAAGAAGTATTGTATGTACCTGGTCTAAAAAAGAATCTAATTTATATTTCATATTTAGATAAGAAAGGATTCAGAGTTGCATTCATATATGGCCAAGTACTCATGTGGCCCAAAGGAAAGAAAATTGAAGATGCAGTTCTTATCAGTGAAGAAGAAGGAGGCTTGTATAAACTCAAGGGACATTCAGAAATAGCCCTTGTTCATGAGTCCACTAACCCTAGTGAACTATGGCATAGAAGGCTTGCCCACATCAATTACAAGGCACTACCTCATGTGAAAAAAGTAGTGACAGGACTACTGGACTTGAAGATCAAACATGAAGGCATTTGCAAGGGATGTGTGAAAGGGAAGAATATCAAGAATCGATTTCCGAAGAGTGAAACAAAAACAAAAGGTACGTTGGAATTGATTCATTCAGATGTGTGTGGTCCAATGTCCTCCACATATTTAAGTGGTTTGGAATATTATATTACATTTATTGATGACTATTCAAGAATGTCTTGGATATACTTCTTGAAAGCAAAGAGTGAAGTGTTTGAGAAATTCAAGGAATTCAAATCCTTGATAGAGAATCTTTCAGACAAGAGAATCAAGACACTCCGATGAGACAATGGTGGAGAGTATACTTCAAAAGAGTTTGAAGCATTTTGTAAAGATGCCAGAATTAAGAGGGAGCTAACCACTCCCTACAATTCTCAACAGAATGGTGTTGAAGAAAGAAAGAACATAACCATCATGGAAGCAGTGAAGACAATGCTATATGATCAAGATCTTCCAATGCATCTATGGGTAGAAGGAACAAGAACTGTTGTGTACGTACAAAATAGAATATCTCATAGTGCTCTTGGATTCAAGACTCCAGAAGAGATGTTCATAGGAAAGAAGCATGAGGTAAGTCACCTCAAAATATTTGGTTTTCCAGTATATATTCATATACCAAAAGAGAAAAGAACCAAGTTGGACCCTTTCGAAAAGAAGGGGATATTTGTTGGATACTATGAAGTATCCAAGGCATTCTGAATTTACATTCTTGGATTTCATCACATGGAAATCAGTAGAGATGTAACATTCGATGAAGAAGCAACTCTCAATAGATACAAAAAATGCCAACATGAAGAAGTGTATGAGGAAGATGCACCTACCAGAAATGTAGAGACCACATTCCTCCCTGAAGATGAAGCTCCTGAAGAGCATGACATGACAAAACCACAAGAACCTCCTACGATGGAGATATCACGAAAGAGAAATCCTGCTTGGGCAAGAGAGATTATACAAGAAGCAAAAAGATATGGAGATCCTGAAGGCTCCACAAGGGTAAGTAAGCAGCCCAAGACATTTTCCAACTATGTAGCTTTGATGTGTGATCTTGTAGATCAAGAACCTACAAACTACGAAGAAGCTATACAGAAGAAAGAATGGGTAGAAGCAATGACTGAAGAATATCAGTCAATAATGAAGAATGATGTGTGGGATATAGTTCCCAAACCAGAAGGAAAGAGTGTAGTATCCTCCAAATGGATCTACAAGATAAAACATACAGCTAACGGAAGCATAGAGAAGCACAAGGAAAGATTTGTGGCCATAGGTTTCTCTCAGAAAGGGGGAATTGATTATGAAGAGACATTTGCACCAGTAGCAAGGTATACTTTGATTAGATCCATCATGACACTTGCATCTATGATGAAGTGGGACTTACATCAAATGGATGTGAAAACAACCTTCCTGAATGGTGTGATTGAAGAAGAAGTATACATAGAACAACCACAAGGATTTGAAGTTGAATATAGAGGAAGTCACGTATGCAAGTTGAAGAAGGCCCTGTATGGCCCGAAGCAAGCTCCCAGAGCTTGGTATGGAAGGATAGATAGTTTCCTGATGAGCATGGGCTTTGCCAAGAGTAAAGCCGATCCTAACCTTTACTTCAAGGTTATAGAAGATGAACCTGTCATACTATTACTGTATGTGGATGATCTATTTCTGACAGGGAATGAGAAACAGATTGTAGAATGCAAGAAGAAGCTCGTTGAAGAATTTGAGATGAAAGACCTTGGTCTAATTCATTATTTCCTAGGTATGGAAGTATGGAAGAACTCAGAAGGAATCTTTATCAATCAGGGAAAGTATGCAATAGAAATCCTGAAAATATTTGATATGTTGGAATGTAAAGCCATGGCTACACCCATGGATTCCAACTTGAAGTTGTTAGCTGATGACTCATCAGAGTTAGTGGATGTGACTCAATACAGACACATTATTGGGTAGTTAATGTATCTAAACAATACCAGACCAGACATTTGTTTTACTGTGAACACCTTGAGTCAGTATCTAGTTCAACCTGGATGGGTTCACCTGATAGCTGCAAAACATGTGATGAGATATCTGAAAGGGACTATAGACTTTGGTCTATACTATGATGGAAACCGTGATTACAAATTGTATGGATATACAAATGCAGATTGGGCTGGAAGTGTCTCAGACAGGAAATGCACATCAGGTGGATGATTTTGTCTGGGGTCTGCTATGATCTCATGGTTTAGCAAGAAACAATCCAGTATTTCTCTTAGCATGACGGAAGCAGAATACATAGCAGCTTGCTCTGCTAGTTGTGAATCCATATGACTTCGGAAGCTGATGTCAGGTCTATTTGACCTGGATATGGATACTACTGAGATTCCATGTGATAACCAAAGTTGTATAAAGATGTCGAAGAACCCAGTGTTCCATGATAGACACCACAATGACATACAAGAAGAGACATTTATATGCTAAAACTTTGGTAAGAAGTCAAGGAAACATCCACAAGGAAATATATTGGTATTCTTATCGCTCAAATGTAAAAATGCATATGCCACAAAATATTACACAAAATTGCCTATAATGTCTCTGAGAGCTACATTGGTATAACATCTTCAACATAACTACTAGTGTTTCATAAACTACAACTGTTATTTGAAATGCCTAGGTAAATATGGTTTTACTATAAGATTTTCACTGTGGATAATTGTTGTCACAATTTCAACATAACATATGATCAAACTTTTGTAAATCCCACATGCCATAAAGATAATGATAGTAATATTCATAAAATTTCTTGAGAACTAGTAGTCATTGGTATAAAAATTGGGCCATAGATACATATGTCGTTCGCTCATAATCCTAAGCTAAGTCAAGCTTCCCCATGAGGATTATATTCATAGCTTCTTATAATTCCATTTTTTTCATTATTTATATGAAAAAAACATCTTGCTACTATATATCGCTACTAAGGTAATTCAATCGAATAAGAGTGTAAATTCTAAATTGTTTTCAAAGGAAGTTTAGGATTGAAAACTAATTTATGCATGGGATATAAAAACATAAGGGTAACTAACATAGTCAAGATCCTTAACATAAATTCCTTGATATAAATAAGCTTTTATTGTTCACAATGGCTCGAAAGATAACGTATTAACTAATTTGGTGGCAAGGCTTGACAAATCTTGCAATTTTAATGCCAATGCTAAAGCTCCTTGAACTCTTGTTAAAGGCTTGATTTCAGAAGCCAATATTTGTTTGGAAATCAATCTTTATAAGGGAATTTAACCAAAGTTAATTTAAGGATTTTAAGTAATGGTTTTGGAACATGTTTTGTGCTATGATGGTCAACTTTTGATCTAGATTTCATTATGTGTATCCTTATATAATCCCTTATTTCCCTTTATCAAAACCTAAGACTTAAATGTCTCTAAGATTGTATATTGATTCAGGTTCTGCATTGGTTGTAAGTTGTTTTGGAAATGACAATTTCAATATGTTGATTCAATAACTTTATTTCTACATTTATTCAATAATAGATGCTCACAATCATAAAAGATAAAAACTTCTCCTTATAATACCATGTTGAAAGGAATGTAACACACCAAAAATAGTATTATGGTTGAAAAATATATAATGCACCACAAACCAAAGATAGTACATGTCAATGTTATGCCATATGAGTGTAATATGGTGACCATTTCAAAGTTTGACACACATAGGATGCTTAATAAAGACCATCTCGTGGTTCTTATTTTCTATGCCATTGTCAAAGGCCATACTACAACATGAAAAAACAAAATAGTGGGTGAAGGTATGAAGGTATTGTGAACTAGGGTGGGTTACTTTTGTTTTTGGGAGCTATGAGTATGGGAGGGATTTCTGTTTCGTGCCTGGGGATACATATACTATGAAGAATACTTCCAACACATTTAAAGGGAGCACAATGTGAGTGCTGATATTTTATCCAAGGGAGCACTTTCACTTGAGATGGGAAAGCTCTCCTATATTGAGATGTTGGATGGAGAGTCTATTGGGAGTGATACCATCATGTTATTTTAAGTTATGTTATTCAACATAATTGCTGTGGCTTACTCATATTTCTTAGAAAAGATTCAAGTTTTTTTGAGCCTTTGACTATGCTCTACTGACTGCTCCTTTGGATGAGATGTTTTCATGGCATATAAATGCCTTACTTCGGGGGATATTTTCACTTTACCCCCTAGGTGCTTCCTTGGATAAGCCTTCAGGGCTCATTATGTGCTTCTTTTGACTACATGGAATGTCTTTTTGGTGCTGGATTGAGGCTTACTTTTGTACACCATTTGATGATGGGCTGTAGGATACATTTTTGACATAGACTAGGTACTTTATATTGATAGAAGTATAAGATATAAGATATTTTTGAAATTATTAAAACCAAATCAAAATGTAATTTTGAAGTTGTAGACTCGTGTTTGTTGTTTTTACCACTTGGCCATACAACAACATGAAAAACCAAAATAGTGGGTGAAGGTATGAAGATATTGTGAACTAGGGTGGTTTATTTTTGTTTTTGGGAGCTATGAGTATGGGAGGGATTTATTTTTTGTGCCTGGGGATACATCCACTATGAAGAAGACTTTCAACACATTTAAAGGGAGCACAATATGAGTGCTGATGTTTTCTCCAAGAAAGCACTTTCTCTTGAGATGGGAAAACTCTCCTATATTGAGATGTTGGATGGAGAGTCTATTAGGAGCGATACCACCCCGTTCTTTTAAGTTATGTTATTCAACATAACTGTTGTGGCTTACTCCTCTTTCTTAGAAAAGATTCAAGTTTTTTTGAGCCTTTGACTATGCTCTACTGACTGCTCCTTTGAATGAGTTGTTTTCATGGCATATAAATGCCTTACTTCGGGGGGTTTTCACTTTACCCCCTAGGTGCTTCCTTGGATAAGCCTTCAAGGCTCATTATGTGCTTCTTTTGACTGCGTGGAATGTATTTTTGGTGCTGGATTAAGGCTTGTTTTTGTACACCCTTTGATGATGGGCTATAGATACGTTTTTGACATAGACTGGGTACTTTGTATTGACAAAAGTATAAGATATAAGATATTTTTGAAATTATTAAAACCAATTGAAAATGTAATTTTGAAGTTATAGAAAGTGTTTGTTGTTTTAACCAGTTGGGCTTCCACGATAAATATTTGTTCTTTGTATCTTGTTGATTCTGTTTGTTATTTATTATTTTAAAAGTGGATAAAATTGTGAAAAAGGTAAGAATACTGATTCATCCCCCCCCTTTCAGTATTGTCCAATATTGTAGCATTTAAATGATTATGGTTATTAATGTTTTTGTTTTCATTACTTTAATGAGTATTAATGAAACTCTCTATTTTGTAGTAATGTGTTGATTAAAGCAATTAATATACCTATATTTGTGCTTTTTACAATTTATATGCAAAATGTTTGTTCAGTTTGTTGCATAGCTTATTTTTTAATATGTGTGGCATCTTCCGAGGACTATGGTTATCCTCAAGGGACTGGCCACCCCTTTCTGAGTTAAACTGAGGAAGATGAGATGACCACATGATCTTCCTTATCCAGGGATGATGATTATGAGCTTCCAATCCTTGCATGAGACACATGAGACGTATGACCACATACAGTTGAGAAGGCCAGGTAACCTACCCTCATGTTGAATTGATGTTCAAAATTTCTTGTACTTTTTTCCATGTCATCATCCTTTGTCATAAACCTTTATATTCCCCTTTGCAATGTCATCATCCTTTGGCATCAACATCCTTTTTCCTTTACTGTTGTACCTGTCATGGGAATCCTCCTTCCAAGTGGTTGTACAATATAGTTGGAGAATATCTTTATAAGCTCAAGCTTCCCATAACAGCTTTACTTTAGCTGTACCTGTCAATTGTTTAACTTTATCATTGAAATTCCCGTAACATGTAAGGACACGCCCACATAATGAATGTAGAAACAATCATCTAGTAAATTCATAAAAGGTAAGCATGCATCAATGAAAACATCACAATGATGCTTCACTTTATTTGTTTTTCTTTATCTAACCATACTGCTCCCCATGAAATCTTGCTGGTCTGTTAATCTCAAGATATTTAATTTGTCTCACATATATCTTCATAATCAATGAAAATTAATATCTCGCAATTGTAGATTTCTGAAAACATATTGTACCTAATTTATTCCTGCATTTTACTTCATCTATTGCTATGGCTGCCTACATGCATTTTTATAAGGTGCATATGTTTGACACCTGTGCGCATTTTATAGGGTAGCGTGGGCATTTTATCAATCCAACGTGCATTTATAGACTGGCTACAGGGAATTTCTCAACAGGCTGTAGACATTTTCCCAAATCAGCTGCTTATAGAAATTGTAGAATTGATGCAAGTGTATTCTGAAACTTAAATGTTGGCATATTTAATTGGCTATGGGAATTTTTACAAGCTGCAGGCATTTTTACTCTATTTCCATGTGGCCATTTTTATTTCTCTATTGCCCTGCGAGCATTTTTAACTATATGGGGGCATTTTTACTCTCAAGTGCAGGCATATTTGATGATTGAGGATATTAATGAGGCCTGGATGGCATTTATCAACTCCACTTACGGGCATATAAGGAAAATCCTCTTGCACCCTTGTGTTCACCTTAAGAGCCCTCGTTAGGTGCCATCCACCACATCGCTACCGTATATGACATTTTTTGGAGTACTTTGTTGTCGTTTTTTATTGTGATCTGGTCGTACTGCTGTGTTGCTATTGATTTTTATTTGTGAGGGTTGGATGATCTATTTCACGTTCTTTTCCAGTTTTGGGTTCTCTCCTTTGAAAAGTATGTTGGTCTAGTTGAGTCTCATGCAAGTAACCTAACACTAAGAGGTTGAAGACTGTTTAGAAGCATTTTTTCTGAGGATAAGGGAGCTCTACCCTAACATCTTATGTTGAGTTTATAATTGGTTCAGATCTGATATATCATGCTAATGTTATGTGTTGTTGTCTTTCATTAACAACTTAGATATGATATAGATCGCTAGTCTTATTACTATTATTGTTTTAAGTACTTTAATGGTTATTGTAACTCATTGTTTGTGGGACATGCTGGACATGAAGGATATTGAGGTATGGTTTTTCTATGTTGGACATGCTTGTCTCATTGTTTCACCTTTGAGTTTGAATAATTGAGAAAAATAATTATAAAATACAACTGAGTTGAATCTACCTGAGAGTTTGCAACTTTTCTCCAAATAAGTTGAAATGTGCATTAGAAATTTTTATGGATCTTGTGTCTTTAGAGTGGTTCCTTGTGTAGTCCAATGAATTGAAAGACATATAAGGTTATACTCCTCGTATAGGACTAGGATGGGGTGCTACTGAGGTAAGTAAGTTTGAATTTTCTCCTATTGAATTCCTTTGAGCCTGAACTTTTGGTGAATTTTCAAATATGGAGTGTGACATTGATTTTTCGTTGTTTTTAACTAAGTTGCCTTCCTCTACTCTTCAGGTATTTCTAAAAAGGGTCAAAGTATTAACGCTATGATTACTTCCTATTGGAAACTTGAGTGGATTATGTTATAACTTCTAAAGGACATTATAATTTATTAAAGGTATAGTGTTGAAGGAATGGAGTGGCGTGGTATTCGACGAGAGAGGTTGTTACGTGGCACACTTTCACCTTATGGTGTTGGCATGATGGGCACACATTCAGTTGGGCTTCCTTCTCCGTTGCTCTGAATATCATTTTATTTTCCACGAGGGGCTTCCCTATATACCAATCATACCAATATTTCATTTTATTTTATTCCAAAGTATTGTTGTTCCCCACATTTCCTTCGTTGGGCTTTTTGTTGTCACAAAATAAGATAAAGCTTTCCATCCAATCCAGGGTTTGTTTTCACCTTCTAGGGATCGAGTTTGCTCATTATGTGCCACAAGATGAATGTAACAAAGAACTAGAAAGTGGAGAACAAGAAGAAGTTGTTTCATGGCTCTATTTCTACCTCCAATTGGTGTTTTTTTCTCTTTACCCCAATATTTAAGCAAATAGGAAAAAATACATGGATTTTGTTTGCTTTTAGAGAAGAACCCATTGTTTGATCCCTTAGCAGAGACATTGTAGTCCCAAATGAAGTTGTTCCATGCCCCTTGATTTAGTTCCATTTGGGGTTTATTGTCTTATTACCTGAATGTTTAGGCAGATAGGGAAAGCTTCTTGGATCCTGTTTTATTTTAGCGAAGCATTTGTTGTTGGATTTCTTTCTGCAGTCAAAGTTTAGGTTTTAATCATATGGCATGTTTACTGTGTCATCCTACTCACTTTTTATTGACCTTGAATGAACATAGACTAGTCTTACTAGCAGAGCAACAACCGACACATGACACGAGGATCAAGTTGGAGGATCCATATGTACAGGTACATGTACATACACATGGCACAGGTTCTAGTATCCAGAGGGAGTTAGGTGGACAGGATCCTCCTATCTTCGATGGGGTGGATGAGCAACAGCGGGATGGCCAAGGACAAATTGGTTCAGGTACACAATACAAGATTCCAGGCAGGTGGATCTTCCACAAAGATGTTTTAGATGGAGCGTACCATGTGAATTATATCAATTTTCCTTCTTTCTACAAGAGGACACAATATGGAACCCAAATATTATTGTTGGATATGTACATATAAGAGCTTTACAAAATCATATCATATGTATAGAGGACATGGATTTCTTTGGACACTGTGAATTATCATCATGGATCATAATAAAAAGTGAACATCCAATACCTAAAGTAGTTATTAAGGATCATGAGAACTTCTTAACTGTTTCTAGCAAGGTCATGATACTAAGGGTAAATTAAAGGATGTCCATTCATGTTTTTTAGGAAATTCATGATAAACATCCTATCAATATGTTAATATCCTCTCATGAAAAATGGAAATTGTTACCACACATATTGCAACAAAGGGATCCAATGGCTTGTCACTATGTTTCATGTAGTTGTAACCAGAGCATATTTTTATGTATATTCTTTAAGAATAAATGGGACCAGGTGGGTTGCACTCAAGTTCATGTTTCAATTGCTCTGGTGTGCCAGAAAAAACCTATAAAACTATCCAAAACTAGAACAGGTTCAAATAAATTGAAGGATAAATTGAGAATAAAATATGTATGAGATACTATGTAACAATAAATTTTGGTCATTTTGCTTATAATTGGAGCAAACTGCAACGTTGGCTTAAAAAAGACATATAATCAATTTCATTAGAACATGCAACATCTTTAACATGGGAGAGATGTTGGCCTCCATTTTTTACACTATTTTAATTTTTAGTTAACTCCCTTTTGCACTTCATCCTTCTCATTTTGACCAATTTACTTTATCTTTTTTTGGTCAATGTCCATATAACTTATACAAGATATAGCATTCAAGAGCATTCAACCTTTTTTTGTTGTCAATGTTCATATGACCTATACAAGATATAGTATTCAAGGGCATTCAAGGTAATAAGGTTGATTTTGTTAATGATTTCATGTTAATTTGTAGCCTAAATAATGTTAAAAGTAATTTTGAAGACATTGACAGTTGCATGCTTCAAGTAGTCCAAGATCTTGTAATCATCGATGATTTCCATAGGATCCTAAGGATGCTTGATATCCTTCCAAATGTCGAATAAACCAAACAAGGGCGACATGAAGTTCACAATGCTAAATGTAACCGACAACTTCCAAGATGGAGAGTGTTCCATATATTTTTCGAAGGAGAGATTTCATGCACTTGTGTGTCATGAAATATCTCGAGAAAATTGAGATCAACATAATGAGTTCAAGGCAAGATCTTTGTTGACAACAATAAAGTGCATGAGACAACGCAGAGATATTGAGTCTCACATGGTTTTTCACATGTATGTTTCTCCATAAACTTTAATGAGAATATGATAAATTTTCCAAATCAAATATCTCACATGGTTTTTCACATGTATGTTTCTCCATAAACTGTAATGAGAATATGATGAATTTTCCAAATCACAAGGATCTAGGATGATCCTTTTTTTTAGAACTCTGTATAGATTTATAATAGAAATACAGGGTATGTAGGTTGGGATACCATAAAACAAAAACTGTGTGTATTTTGTTTCATAGCCTTTCAGCTCTTCATACAAATATATGCTCACTTGAAGCCTAGCACTCCATCAATTCTTCAACTCTATAGTTATATTTAGAAGCATATCTCCAAAGGAAGAAGCGCCCTCTGTTTTGGGTATATAGTTGCTTCTATTCTTTGTTTCATTTATTTCTTGTTAGCATTTTTTATTTATTTATGTTTCAAGGTTATATTGTTTTTGTGTTATATATATATTTTTAGTTAATGTCTTTATTTCATTATAAATTTAGAAATAAATGAATTATATTTTGGATTGTACTCAACTTGATCAAAAGATAGCATTGTTATCAGAAGTATTCACAGAATATACATAATTGTAACTTGAGTTTCTACACTTTTAATCAATGTTTAGTGGTTCAAATATAATTGTTCCTATGCGAATTAATTTTAGAAGTGTTTCTATTTGATGATTTGTTGAGTACATTCATTTTATAAATAAAAGTTAAGCTTGCTTCAAAATGGAATAGTGTAGATCATGTTTATAATAGAGCTAGTTGAGTTTTAAAAAATGAACTAATTTTGCACATATTGTGTTAGCACTTGACAATATTGCGTACTCCATAGTGAGTATTAAATGTAATAGGATTTAGACATATAAATTGACCGAAAGTGTTCCAAATAGATTTCCCCATCTAAATCTATATTAATGATGATTTTGTGGTTAGAGGATCTCATAATCTATATCCCTTAACTCCATCATCAAAACCAACAAAAGTATATTAGGCTTTGATCTAAGGTATAAATTAGAACATTTAATTTTAGAAGTTAGAGAATAAGCATCACAATCGAAAATTGAGTAATCACAAGAAATACCTATCCATACCTCTTCATGGAGCTTACAATCTATTACAACTAATGGTAACCGATTTCTAGATAGAAATTTTTGGTTTTCTGCTTTTCGATCACAATTGCCTAGCAATGGTTTTAAAATTTCAAAGATGTGGACTTGCCTCTATTATTTGTTCTTAAACACTTGATTGAATTGCCACTTCTCTTTTCAACCAAAGCTCTAAACTGCTTAAATACATTAAACACATCAACCTGTCATTTGAGAATATAGACCCACACCTTTCTAGAGTACTCATCTATAAATTTCACAAAACATAATGATCCTCCAAGATAAATTGTAGGGGATGGCCTCCCAAACATTAAGAACACACCAATCTGTATGACCACCTTATTTAAACCTGTATCTACATTGTTTCCCAAAAACACAATGCTTGAAAGAATTCAAATTCAAAGATTTTAAATATGGAAATAACTTATGGTTTATTGATACCTTTAGTCATTTCTCACTTATATGGCCCAATCGTTGATGCGATAAACGAGTAGGTCCATTTTCTTTCTCATATACCACTACTGCTTCATTTATTCTAGTACTCCCTTCTAGTCTATAAAGGTTTTCAATATTTATAGACTTCATTACCACCAAAATTCCCTTGGGCATCTTCAGTGCTCCTTCTTGAAAAATAAATTTATAAAATCTAAAATCCAAAATTCCCAAGGAAACTAAATTATTTTTGAGTTCTAGTACATATATTACCTTTGTCAATGTTATTACAATACCATCAAACATTTTAATCATAATGCTCCCAATCCCAACAATCTTAAAAGAAAGAATGTTTCCCATCAGAACAATACCACCATCGATAGCTTTGTAAGAAGAGAACCAACTCCTATGTGAGCACATGTGAAGTGAAGCACCAATATCTAATAAACATTCTTAATGATATTGTGAGATATTACAAACATACAAAACTTTATCAGCCATACCCGAACTTGTATCAACTGGATGTGTTTCCTTTGTGGAGTCATCCTTGGATTCTTGCCTCTTCCAACAATCTTTCTTAAGATGTTCTAATTTGTTGCAATACCAACATTTTTGCTTACCATTTCTACCTTTTCTATTAGATCTTGACGTGCCTCTTGAATTCCTCCATATTTTTGTGGATCAACCCCTAGCCACCATTGCTTCAGGTGTGAAGGTTTCTATATTAGAATCCTTTGCACGTCCTTAGTCAATAAGCCTCCCACAACTGTATCATAATCAAGAGTGTTTGTTGTGTCAGGGCAAAGGAAGTGAGTAAGTGGTTCCAGGAAATGAACACAATAACATGACTACCTTTTCTTCTTCTTTGATTTCTTCACCCATAAATATAGTTAATTGGCACATAAGAGTATTAAAAACATTAATATCATCAACAATTTTGGCAGCTTTTTTCATTCATAAGCCAAACAATTTTCCCTTCAAATAGATTTGATTTGTCACATATTTTGTCATATAAAGACTCTCCATTCTACTCCATAAGCATGTTGATGTTTCCTCTCCAACTATATTGAAAAGAACATGATCTTCCAAACACAACCGAATGGTGTTGAGAGCTATTGCATCTAGATATTCCCATCCCTCATTAGTCATACCTCCAGTTATCTTTGTCTTTCTTGTAAATGTAACACTCCGGTTTTGACCCCGTTTGCATTAAAAATGTATATAATGTAAATATTGTATTTAATCGTGGCGCAGAGCTAAAGACAAAATCCCCACCATTGATTTAGCGTTTTATGTTTCGGCAATTAAAATTGTTGCCGATGGTATTTCATGCTATCCAGACACATTATAATTTTGGACATCATGTAAATATGAAATTAAATTAAAATGCCCATAACTAGCTATGTCAATGCAACATTAAAGAGATGGGGGCATGATTTCCTAAGGATAATGGGGGGAAATATTCAAACCTTTGGGCCAATGGGGAAAAGCCAAATGTCAAAGGGAGAACCCATCAAAATCTCAACTACCCATTTTGTATTTTGTGCCCAATCATTTAATTCTGCCAGAAATTGGTTGGGTTAGTTATTGCATGTGAATGGGAAAGGTATGGGAGTCAGAAATTCGAATTTGAGGAAGCACCCATCTTTGGAAAAAACGTTTTTTGATTTTATGGGGCAAGTTATTGCCCAAAAATGATTCCCATTCCCTCATGCATTCACATCTTTCTCCGCTCTCATGTTTTTGGAGTTGCTATGCATTCCCTAGTCATGTTTTTTGTAGATATCTTCATTTTCCCCATGGTTGGGAAGCCGTTTTTGAAAAGCTCAGTGGCTAGGATCCTTGCTTGATGGATTTGGTGTTGTTTATTTTCATTATCGGCTGGGACAAACCGTTTTTGTGTTGCATAGTAGGTGGGAGAAGATACCCACGATTTCTGGGGTGTTTGTTGAGTTTGTTTTGCCCACGTGAAGGCCATAAATGTTTCTGGAAATTGAATTGTTGGTAGGGGGCTATTTTACCCATTTTGGTAATTCGTTTGTTTCCAAAACCATTTTTCATCAATCCTAGAAATTGTATTTTGATGTGTATGCATATTTTGTTTTGTTTTGAACTGGTTTGGAGTGGAATTGGGTCTAAACTAGCTTGATAAACCTAGTGTAGGAAGGAACCTCACAGACAGATCTAAAGGGGCTAATTTTCTTCTTTACACACATTGAATAACACTGGAATGGAAGGCATAGCCTGAGGGACTGTGTAGCAGAGAAGGGGATGATTCCTTGTGTTGGGTGTGTAGATGTTTTAGGAGCCAAGCCCGATCTAGTGCAGCTGTCCATAGCTCTATGGTTGAGCTCACTAGCTTAGTAGTTCAAGATTTCCACCTCCTTAGCAGCCTGATAAACCCAAATGTAGTGTTGGCTTGCTTGAATTTTGATATATCCTTGGCTATATGTGAGTTTGCTACTGTTCCCTTATTCCTTGTGGGAATCATGCACAGCTCGGGGGTGGCAGTGGTGCTAATAGATTGATGAGCACACTGGCCTACGGTTGGGGGGAACGTTGCAGTGACATAGCTAGTTGCAGGACAAGATTCTTTCAAGATAAGTATTCTTGTCTATTTTATCTCTGCAACTGTATTTGTTTATTTAATGAAATGCGAACATGATGAATACTTGAATGTGTTGAATTATTGCAACTTCAAAGAATATTCTAAATATATTTTTTAGTGGTCCCCGATGCTCCTATCAGGAGAATCACTTGTATTTCTTTGTACCCCAATGTTCCTATCGGGAGAATTACTAAAATTCATGAGGAAGTCCCCTGCATTGTAAGTTGGGTCATTAGTACCCTAGTTGTGGTTACTCGAGCCTACATAACTGAGTTGGATTTTACTTGATCCTACATAACTGAGTCAAATATTAAGTGAACGAAAGAATGTCAATAGAGGGAGGCGCTTCTCATTCAACACACAGACTCACTTGAGTAGTGCATAAGAGAGAGAGAGAGAGAGAGAGAGAGAGAGAGAGAGAGAGAGAGAGAGAGAGAGAGAGAGAGAGAGAGTGCTGTAGCTAAAGGAGGAGGATCAATCTTTTGGGTTTTACCTTTTATCTTTTGGGGCATCTATATTGAGGAAACTTTTGCTAGGTTTTTCCCAGAATAAATTTGTGTTGTTCTTGTGATATTGTTTCTTTCAGTGATCCTGTCTCTATGCTTTTGTTATGAAATTGAAATTAAATGCTGATAATCTAGCTTAGCATATGGAATTTTAACATGGTATCAGAGCTAACCTGAATAGGACAACTTTCACAAGGTGAAAAATCCCTCTCTCTCTCCCCAAAAGAAATTACTGTTTCTGAAAATTTTTTATTTTTGAAAAACTGCTTGCATAGAAAGTTGTGCCCTCCCAGAGCACATATATCGAGCTTGGAATCGATATTTTTGGGTAAGTGAGTCTCTGGGAAAGTCAAACCCTAGTTTGACAACTGTACCAAAAAACCGCTGGAAGCTTCAGTGCTGAATCTCGCAAGTCAAATTTGAAAGGTGAAGACTTAAGATCTCCAGAAACCAAGTACACCAGTCAACTCACCTCAGTCAAGTGCATATCCTGGTAAGTTCAGTTTCTCATTCCACATAATTTCAATTTTTTGTGGTTCTCTGACAAGATGGCCCCAAGCACTAAGCTTAAGGACAAACTGGAAGGCATAGAGAATTTTCGAGCATGGAAATACAGGATTGGCCTCATTCTCCAAGAGAATGATCTTGATAAGTATATCAAATATGAAGTTGCAGAACATGAAGAAACTGAATCAAAGGAGAAGCACAAGAAGGATATGATTAGGGCACAAAGGATTATTGCTGACTCTATCGAGGATCACTTGATCCCTCAAGTGTCATCCAAGAAGACTCCAAAAGAAATGTATGATGCCCTATCGAGAATTTATGAAAGAAGAAACATCAATAGAAAGATGAATCTAAGAGCTCAACTAAAGAGCACCAAGATGAGTCATGGAGAATCCATCCAGGACTATTTTACAAGATTTTCCCAGATCAAAGAATAGCTAGAAGCCATTCGAGACAAACTTGATGAAGATGAGTTGGTTATGAATGTTCTCAATAGTCTCACTAGACCCTAGGAGTCATTCATCCAGATGATGTGTGCCAGAAAGGAAAGCATGAAATTTTACATTGTTTGGGAAGATTGTATTCAAGAAGAGAGTAGAGTGGCAAACAGAGAAGCCCTTCTGAAGGAAGATGATCAAGCCCTAAACACTCATACAAAAGACATCATGCTCATCTAGTTGAATATGAGGATGAAGAAAAAGACGAGGAAGGACCTCCAAGAAAGCAAGCAAGAGAAGAAGATGTAGAAGAGTATGTAGTATTATCTGCACTCTCTGGGTCTGTAACACCTGGAGAAGACACTTGGCTTATTGACAGTGGTGCTTCAAAGCACATGACAGGACAAAAGAAAACTCTGTCAAAACTTGAAGAAAATAACTCTCCTCAGAAAGTATCTCTAGGAGATGACTATCAATATCCAATCAAAGGAATTGGGGAAGCAAGCTACAAGCTTGATTCAGGAAATCCCCTAAAGATGAAAGAAGTATTGTATGTACCTGGTCTAAAGAAGAATCTACTTTCTATCTCAGATTTAGATAAGAAAGGATTTAGAGTTGCATTCATAGATGGCCAAGTACTCATGTGGCCCAAAGGAAAGAAAATTGAAGATGCAATTGTTATCGGTGAAGAAGAAGGAGGCCTGTATAAACTCAAGGGACATTCGGAAACAACCCTTGTTCATGATTCCACTGACCCTAGTGAACTATGGCATAGAAGGCTTGCCCACATCAATTACAAGGAACTACCTCATGTGAACAAAGTAGTGATGGGACTACCAGACTTGAAGATCAAACATGAAGGCATTTGCAAGGGATGTGCGAAAGGGAAGAATATCAAGAATCCATTTCTGAAGTGTGAAACAAAAACAAAAGGTATGTTAGAATTGATTCATTCAGATGTGTGTGGTTCAATGTCCTCCACATCTTTAAGTGGCTTCGAATATTATATAACATTTATTGATGACTATTCAAGAAAGACTTAGATATACTTCTTGAAAGAAAAGAGTGAAGTGTTTGAGAAATTCAAGGAATTCAAAGCCTTGATAGAGAATCTTTCAGACAAGAGAATCAAGACACTCTGATCAGACAATGGCAAAGAGTATACTTCAAAATAGTTTGAAGCATTTTGTAAAGATGTCGGAATTAAGAGGGAACTAACCACTCCCTACAATCCTCAATAGAATGGTGTTGCAGAAAGAAATAACATAACCATCATGGAAGCAATGAAGACAATGTTATATGATCAAGATCTTCCATTGCATCTATGGGCAGAAGCAACAAGAACTGTTATGTACATACAAAATAGAATATCTCATAGTGCTCTTGGATTCAAGACTCCAAAAGAAATGTTCATAGGAAAGAAGCATGAGGTAAGTCACCTCAAAATATTTGGTTGTCTACTATATATTCATATACCAAAAGAGAAAAAAACCAAGTTGGACCCTTCCGGAAAGAAGGGGATATTTGTTGGATACTATGAAGTATCCAAGGCATTCAGAATTTACATTCTTGGATTCCATCACATGGAAATAAGTAGAGATGTAACATTCGATGAAGAAGCAACTCTCAAGAGATCTAGAAAATGTCAACATGAAGAAGTGTATGAGGAAGATGCACCTACCGGAAATGTAGAGACCACATTCCTCCCTGAAGATGAAGCTCCTAAAGAGCATGACATGACAAAACCACAAGAACCTCCTATGATGGAGATATCATGAAAGAGAAAGACTACTTGGAAAAGAGATATTATACAAGAAGCAGAAAGATATGGAGATCCTGAAGGCTCCACAAGGGTAAGTAAGAAGCCCAAGACATTTTCCAACTATGTAGCTTTGATGCGTGATCTTGTAGATCAAGAACCTACAAACTACAAAGAAGCTGCACAGAAGAAAGAATGGGTAGAAGCAATGATTGAAGAATATCAGTCAATAATGAAGAATGATGTGTGGGATATAGTTCCCAAACCAGAAGGCAAGAGTGTAGTATCCTCCAAATGGATCTACAAGATAAAACATGCAGCTGATGGAAGCATAGAGAAGTACAAGGAAAGATTTGTGGCCAGAGGTTTCTCTCAGAAAGAGGGAATTTATTATGAAGAGACATTTGCACCAGTAGCAAGGTATACTTTGATTAGAGCCATCATGGCACTTGCATCTATGATGAAGTGGGACTTACATCGGATGGATGTGAAAACAACCTTCCTGAATGGTGTGATTGAAGAAGAAGTATACATAGAAAAACCACAAGGATTTGAAGTTGAATATAGAGGAACTCTCATATGCAAGTTGAAGAAGGCCCTGTATGGCCTAAAGCAAGCTCCCAGAGCTTGGTATGGAAGGATAGATAGTTTCCTGACGAGCATGGGCTTTGCCAAGAGTAAAGCCAATCCTAACCTTTACTTCAAGGTTATAGAAGATGAACCTGACATACTATTATTGTATGTGGATGATCTATTTCTGACAGGGAATGAGGAACAGATTGTAGAATGCAAGAAGAAGCTCGTTGAAGAATTTGAGATGAAAGACGTTGGTCTAATGCATTATTTCCTAGGTATGGAAGTATGGAAGAACTCAGAAGGAATCTTTATCAATCAGGGAAAGTATGCAGTAAAAATCCTAAAAAAATTTGATATGTTGGAATGTAAAGCCATGGCTACACCCATGGATTCCAACCTGAAGTTGTTAGCTGATGACTTGTCAGAGTTAGTGGATGTGACACAATACAGACATATTATTGGGCCGTTAATGTATCTAACCAATACTAGACAAGACATTTGTTTTGCTGTGAACACCTTGAGTTAGTATCTAGTTCAACCTAGACGGGTTCACTTGATAGCTGTAAAACATGTGATGAGATATTTAAAAGGGACTATAGACTTTGGTCTATACTATGATGGAAACCATGATTACAAATTGTATGGCTATACAGATGCAGATTGGGTTGGAAGTGTCTTAGACAGGAAACGCACATCAGGTGGATGATTTTGTCTATGGTCTGCTATGATCTCATGGTTTAGCAAGAAACAATCTAGTATTGCTCTTAGCATGGCGGAAGCAGAATACATAGCAGCTTGCTCTGCTAGTTGTGAATCCATATGGCTTCGGAAGCTGATGTTAGGTGTATTTGACCTGGATATGGATACTATTGAGATTCTATGTGATAACTAAAGTTGCATAAAGATGTCGGAGAACCTAGTGTTCCATGATAGATCGAAGCACATAGAAATATGGTATTTCTAAATTCGAGATATGATACAGAAAGGAGCCGTAAAGCTCCAGTATGTGAGTACCGATGAACAAGTTGCTGATGTGTTGACGAAGCCTCTGTCTCAGGTAAAGTTCAAACACTTTCGAGACAAGCTTGGTGTTGTTCGGAAAGACCATCCTCAAAAGCGGGAGCAATGATGTTGCAATGGGATTGTCTCATCCCTGGACATTTTCCCTAAAGTGATCCGGTGGCATCGGTCCTCGAGAACGAAGCAGGATTGTATCATCCCGGGACATTTGTCTAGAATAGATCCGGTGGCTTCGGTCCCCGTGAATGTGGTGGGATTGCATCATCCCTGAACTTTTGTTCAGAGTGTATCCAGAGGCTTCGATCCTCGTGAATGTGGTGGGATTTCATAATCCCTAAACTTTTGTTCAGAATGTATCCGAAGACTTTGGTCCTCATGAATGTGGTGGGATTGCATCATCCCTAAACTTTTGTTCATAATGTATTTGGAGGCTTTGGTCCCCGTGAATGTGGTGGGATTGTATCATCCCTGAAATTTTGTTCAGAATGTATCCGGAGGCTTCGGTCCCCATGAATGTGGTGGGATTGCATCATCCCTGAACTTTTGTTCATAATGTATCCGGAGGCTTCGATCCCCGTGAATGTGGTGGGATTGCTTCATCCATGAACTTTTGTTCAAAATGTATCCAGAGGCTTCGGTCCCCGTGAATGTGGTGGGATTGCATCATCCCTGAACTTTTGTTCAGAATGTATCCAGAGGCTTTAGTCCCCATGAATGTGGTGGGATTGCATCATCCATGAAATTTTGTTTAGAATGTATCTGAAGGCTTTGGTCCCCTTGAATGTGGTGGGATTGCATCATCCTTGAACTTTTGTTCAGAATATCCGGATATTTCGGTCCCCGTGAATGTGGTAGGATTGTATCATCCCTAGACTTAAGTCCAAAAGTGATTCGAAGACATTCGTCTTCGTGTTGTGGATTGCAGGTTGTTGTTGATGATGACGTTGTTGATCGAAAGATCAAAATGTGATGATGATGTTACTGATTGAAAGATCAGAGTATGATGATGATGATGTTATTGATCGAAAGATCAGAGTATGATGATGATGATGATGATGCTGATCGAAAGTTCAGAGTATGATGATGATGATGATGATGATCAAAAGTTCAGAGTATGATGATGATGATGATGCTGACCGAAAGTTCAGAGTATCCTGATGATGATGTTGTTGATCGAAATATTAGAGTATGATGATGATGATGCTAACCAAAAGTTCAGAGTATGATGATGATGATGATGCTGAGCGAAAGTTCAGAGTATGATGATGATGATGTTGCTGATCGAAAGGTCAAAGTACTGCTGCTAATGATGATGTCGATCGAGCGTTCAAAGTGTTGCTACTGCTGAAAATTGAAGATGAAGAATATATGTTGAAGACGATAAAAAGATTCTGATGATCTATAGATGTATCACCCTAATGATGTTGATTATTCTCTCTCTCTCCTACTGTTGTTGTTGTTGTAGAACACCCTTCTCATTAAGGGGGAGTGTTGAATTATTGTAACTTCAAAGAATATTCTAAATATATATTTTTAGTGGTCCCCGATGCTCCTATCGGGAGAATCACTTGTACTTATTTGTACCTCGATGTTCATATCGGGAGAATTACTAAAATTCATGAGGAAGTCCCCTCCGTTGTAAGTCGGTTCATTAGTACTCCAGTTGTGGTTACTCGAGCCTACATAACTGAGTTGGATTTTACTTGAGCCTACATAATTGAGTCAAATATTAAGTGAACGAAAGAATATAAATAGAGGGAGGCGCTTCTCATTTGACACACACACTTACTTGAGTAGCGCATAAGAGAGAGAGAGAGAGAAAGAGTTGCAGTTGGAGAAGGAGGAGGATCCATATTTTGGGTTTTACCTTTTATCTTTTGGGGCATCTATATTGAGGAAGATTTTGCTGGGTTTTTTCCTTTAGGTTTTTACCAGGGTAAATCTGTGTTGTTCTTGTGACACTGTTTCTTTCAGTGATCCTGTCTATATGCTTTTGTTATGAAATTGAAATTAAATGCTGATAATCTAGCTTAGCATATGGAATTTTAACAGAATTAAGTGTAAATGCTTCCGCTATATATTGCATGTTTTATACATATGTGTATGTTTTTAAGTTCAATGCATTTTATATTACGTTCATGGGGCTTAGATTTCTGGATTGATGGCAGCTTAGTTGCGTCCTCTCTCTGGTAGAAGGGTGGGGATGTGACGGTAAATTCCTTGTGTAGTCCTTATTGCACCAATAGATCATCCAACTTAAGCTTCCACAATTCAAAGTTATTCTTTCCATTTAACTTCTCCACCTCAAACATTTCATTGGAAACCTTCTTCGTCTCCTCTTAGCAGCTTGATTCAACAGGTTGAGTTTTCCAGTTGCATTTTTTATTACTATTATGAACACACTTCTCTTCCTTTGATGGTTAGTCTCTTCCTTTGTACAACTCAATGCTTCTGATGGTAATCTCTATCTTCACATATCTGTGGCCTCCTACATTGGTCACAGGTTAGTTCAAAAGTGTGGCCCAAACCAATTCGTAGACTCTTTCTCTCATAATGGGACCCCATCTACGAGCTTGCATGTCCTACAATTTGTGGGATCTCTCTTGCATACATGATGGAATATGGAGGCTCAACAACACGATGTAAAACCTTCCTTCATCCTGAACACACAGTTGTATTCACCACCCCCAAGACCATGAAGAACTTACTCGAAGCAAGGGTTTATTATAATTTCATGGGGATAGGTATTCCCCAATCCATTAACTCAAAATTTGAATCCAGGGAGCACAGAACCTCTAAACACGGGGGCTCAATACACCTACATGACATGCACACCCTTTCTTGATACCTATATGACCACCTCCAATTTGTGTCTAATTTTATACTACAAAGCACACGTGTGAGGATTCACTAACTGCAACTTCCTTCTATGTTGGTTCACACCCTTTCCCGCTACCCTTTCCAACAACAAGGATGACCCTCTTCTTCAATTATCCATGAGTGTTATCTCACATCATGACCTTCTCCAACAACAATTCACCATTCTTCCACATGTGTGCCTACAACCATACGTGGTTCCTTTTCCAGTACATGGTTGCATTCTCCCATGCACAGGGGTCAACACACAAAGTGGATGACTATTCCTAGCTTGTTTCTCCCCTTTCCACGTAGATTGGCAGTGTATGATGGTTTGACCCACCACCTTCAAATCCACGTGCATTAGTCCAGTACGTGGCTAAGTTATCTCTTGCACATACATTGTAGACCTCCTTTCAACCTTACGCTCAGATACCACTTGTTGTGGAAAACAAGAGCACACAGAGAAAACTTGCAATGAAGAAATAACAAAATGAAAGAACAAGACAACACAATCACATACAAGAAGACACATTTATATGGTAAAACTTTGGTAAGAAGTCAAGGAAACATCCACAAGGAAATATATTGGTATTCTTATCGCTCAAATGTAAAAATGCATATGCCACAACAAGCTTACACAAAATTGCCTACAATGTCTCTGAGAGCTACATTGGTATAACATCTTCAACATAACTACTAGTGTTTCATAAACTACAACTGTTATTTGAAATGCCTAGGTAAATATGGTTTTACTATAATATTTTCACCGTGGATAATTGTTGTCACAATTTCAACATAACATATGATCAAACTTTTGTAAATCCCACATGCCATAAAGATAATGACAGTAAGATTCATAAAATTTCTTGAGAACTAGTAGTAATTGGTATACAAATTGGGCCATAGATACATATGTCGTTCGCTGATAATCCCAAGCTAAGTCAAGCTTCCCCATGAGGATTACATTCATAGCTTCTAATAATTCCATTTTTTTCATTATTTATATGAAAAAAACATCTTGCTACTATATATCGCTACTAAGGTAATTCAATCGAATAAGAGTGTAAATTCTAAATTGTTTTCAAAGGGAGTTTAGGCTTGAAAACTAATTTATTCATGGGATATAAATACATAAGGGTAACTAACATAGTCAAGATCCTTAACATAAATTCCTTGATATAAATCAGCTTTAATTGTTCACAATGGCTTGAAAGATAACGTATTTAACTAATTTGGTGGCAAGGCTTGACAAATCTTCCAATTTTAATGCCAATGCTAAAGCTCCTTGAACTCTTGTTAAAGGCTCGATTTCAGATGCCAATATTTGTGTGGAAATCAATCTTTATAAAGGGATTTCACCAAAGTTAATTTAAGGATTTTAAGTAATGGTTTTGGAACATGTTTTGTGCTATGATGGTCAACTTTTGATGTAGATTTCATTATGTGTATCCTCATATAATCCCTTCTTTCCCTTTATCAAAACCTAAGACTTAAATGTCTCTAAGATTGTATATTGATTTAGGTTCTGCATTGGTTGTAAGTTGTTTTGGAAATGAGAATTTCAATATGTTTATTCAATAACTTTATTTCTACATTTATTCAATAATAGATGCTCACAATCATAAAAGAAAAAAACTTCTCCTTATAATACCATGTTGAAAGGAATGTAACACACCAAAAATAGTATTATGGTTGAAAAATATATAATGCACCACAAACCAAAGATAGTACATATCAATGTTATATCACTAATAATAGAAATAAAAAACCAAAGCAAAAATGTCTCAACCATCCTACACATTAACTATAATAATAATTTATTGGTTTCCAAATAATATAATGGATCTACATAACATATCTAAAAATATATGTCGAAAAATAAAACCATTGGAGATCATAGGTCTAATAATTAATTTTCACATCACATAAAATTTTAGATTTGTATAAAAGAAATTGTTTGGACATAAAGAAAGAATTCACACAAATAAAAATTGAACATTAGAATTTAAGTGGAAAACCCAATATGGGAAAAACCATGAAAAGGGAAGGAACGACAAATTCTATTACTAACAAACCATATACATACATCATAATACTTTGGCCCAATCTATTCAAACTTGTATCTCGCGAGCACACAAATGCTATAACAACAATACATACTTATATTGTTTTAATAAACAAATACTGCAACCACAAACCATGGGCCAAAAAAATCACTTACATGTGAGTTAGCTAATCTCACCTTCAAGGCCACTTACAATGGAGGATTACAACCCTATTTATAGGGTTCTTTACATGCAAATACAACTAGCAAAAAACCATGGGCTACCAAAACAGTGTGCCCAAAGCAACATACATCCTTGCTCATTCCCTAGTCAACGTTAACCCTAATAGATATTTCAAATTATCATTAAATTTGCAACAACCATATTAATATATTCTATATAAGTACAATAAATATATATTTAACATATTATTAGAAAACTGAATGAAAAATAACTCTATAACATCTAAAATCCAAAACTCTCAAAGAAATTGAATTATTTTTGAGTTTTGGTACATGTCTTACCTTTGTCAATCTTATTACAATACAATCAAACATTTTAATCCTAATGCTCCCAATCCCAATAATCTTACAAGCAACAATGTTTCTCATGAGAACAATACCACCGTCAATAGCTTTGTAAGAAGAGAACCAACTACTATGTGGACACATGTGATGTCGTTTCCCGTTACCATTTCCAAAAACGAGGACAATCTTCTTCTTCACCTATCCATGAGTGCTATCTCACATCATGGATTTCTCCAACAATTGTTCACCCTTCTTCCATGTGTGGACCTACAACCGTATGTGGTTCCTTTTCCAGCACATGGTTGCTTTGTCCCATGCATGGGGTCAACACACATAGGGTATGACTATGCTCTTTTCCCAGCTCGTTTCTCCCCTTTCCACTCCACATGGGTTACTCCAATTTGTGGCTAAGTTCTCTCTTGCACATACATTGCGGACTACCTTTCAACCTTACGCTCAGATACAACTTGTGGAAAACAAGAGCACACAGAGAAAATTTGCAATGAAGAAATAACAAAATGAAAGAACAAGACAACACAATCACATACAAGAAGACACATTTATGTGGTAAAACTTTGATAAGAAGTCAAGGAAAAATCGACAAGAAAATATATTGATATTTTTATAGCTCAAAAGTAAAAATACATATGCCACAACAAGCTTACACAAAATTGCCTACAATGTCTTCCAAGACTACATTAGTATAACAACTTCAACATAACTATAATTATTTCATCAACTATCATTATTACATGAAATACCTAGATAAATATGGTTTTACCATAAAATTTCCATCATCTATAATTGTTGTCACAATTTTATCATAACACATCAAACCGTTGTAAACCCCACATGCCATTAAAATAGTGATAATAAGATTCATAAAATTTAATAGCAATATTAAAATTCATAAAATTTCTTGAAAGCTAGTAATCATAAGCATACGAACTTAGGCCATAGATGCTTATGTCTTTCTTTCATAATCCCAAGTTAAGTCAAGCTTCCCCATAAGTATTACCCATCTGAACATAAATACATAAAAGTAACTAACATATTCATGAACCTAAACATAAATTCTTTGATACAAATAAACTTTAAGATTTGGTAAGTTTTAATATATTTGCAATGGCGCAAAAGACATCGTATTTAACTTAATTTGGTGGCAAGGCTGGCCAAATCTTCCAATTTCAATGACCAATGCTAAAGCTCCTTTGATTTCATATGCCAAAATTTGTGTGGAAATCGATCTTTAATAGGGGCTTTCACCAAAGTTAATTTAAGGATTTTAAGTAATGGTTTTGGAACATGTTTTGTACTCTAATGGTCAACTTTTGATATATATTTCACTATGCGTATCCTCATGTAATCTCTTCTTTTCCTTTATCAAAACGCAAGACTTAATGTCCCTAAGATATATTTAGATTCTGCATTGGTTGTAAGTTGTTTTTGAAATGACACTTTCAATATGTTTATTCAATAGTTTAGGTTTTACATTTGTTGTCAAAAGATGAAAACTTTTCCTTATAATACAACCCATCAAAAATAATGCCATTGTTGAAAGATATATAATGTAACTTAAACCAAAGATAGTATGTCATTTATATCATTAATAATTATATATATATATATATATATATATATATATATATATATATATAACCATCCTACACATTAATTATAATAATAATAAAACTAATTATACATTTTACTTTACACAAATGTGTACTAACACTTTTACATAAAGGCCATTATAAACTAGCATTGTTAAACATTGGCATTTACACAAGGTATTTTAAATTATCATTAAATTTGCAACAACTATATTAATATATTTAGTAGAAGTACAATAAATATATATTTAATATATTATTATAAAATGAAATGAAATAAAATCAACATAGATTTGTTAATCATCCAAAGGGATCCTATTTTTTGAGGTGTAATTTTTTTCTTAATGTATAAAACAAAAATAAGATAAAAGAATTACATGTAAAAAAAATAGATATAAATCTATGACCGTTTTAATATTTTTATTGTATGAGTGCATATGACATCAATTTTTTTAATTACTTTTTATTTTTTATAAAGTTACATTGGGTTATGTAACATGACAACATATTCCCCGTACTGAGTTAAGAACACATAATATACTTATTACATATCTACCTCAAAAAATAACCTTGCCAAGATGATTCAAGTTTCCAATGGATTTAGATTTTGAACACTCAATAGATGTTTTCATAATAGATTTGGTGAATGGTCTATATGTACAATTAGAGGGGAGACTTAAAATTGAATAAACAATATATTCATGTACAATTAGAGGCAAGAATTAAATCAATAAACAATATAATCTTCTAGTGTGCGCAAACCAGAACTTTGAATAAGATCATCTCTCTGGCCTGATTCATCCTCTGGGAATTGTCTCAGCTTCAATAGTATACCCAATTTAGGATCTTCGTCTGCACTAAAGGAAAAATAAATTACTTGAAAGAAGTTGGAATTTCAAACAATGTGGTATCTCAAATTTAGGGGATGGAATTTAATGAATACTCAAATCATTTTGTGTGGAAAATCTATATGCAAATAAATAAATAGATCACCCAAAAAATTAACATCAAATATCCTATGGTAAAATCACTAGCTGATGTCTTCCTAGCTTATGAAAGCTACTTTGTATCATCTGAATGTTTGTATCTTCCATACTTAGGGGGGCATTTACCTATGGGTGTTAGGTTACCAACAGGGATAATTTTAGGGGCGAATTTTAGCCCAGTGGGCTATTTTTCCATGTTTTTCTCCCAAAAAAGATTCGCCATTTTGCATTTTTTGAAGCCCCGTTTCGCCCAATTTTGACGGGGTAAAAAATTTTCACCCTAAAAATCACCAAATTATTATATAAACGATATAAATCCCTTGGAAATTAAAATATTTTTGGAAAAATATCGCTAATCATTTTATAGTTGGCGTTTTAAGAATTGGTAATATTCGCCAACATTTATACACTTTTAAATAAGTATGGTTCCTTAAAATCATCCTTGGTTACCAAAGGGTGATGTGCATCTAGGTGATGGGTTACAAAAGGGAGATACATACACAATAATTCAAAATTTGAGGGAGAAGTATCCCTATGTGCAGTCACCAACCCAAATGAATTGACACAGAGTTCGGGAGGGTAATCTGCAACACACCCTATAAGTGGAACTACACCTGAATACCACATAAAAGATAATTGCTTCCCTAGTTGATGTTAGCATAAGATTATATGAGTATATCTTAATTTCATTTATCAATAGGATCACTAGAAGATAGACAAAGCACAAAACAATAACACGGGTATTTTTATCTTGGGAAACCCAATTGGGAGAAAACCCAACAACCTTCGTCTAGAGATGATAAATATGAGAACAATGTACAATGAAGAAAGAGAAAATATGGAAATGCTTTCCAAATATAGAAACCCTGAAAAAATAGTCTTCTTCTACAGTATAGGTGAGCTTCTCTTTCCTCGAAAATGTGAATTTCTCTTATGCTGTTGTTGTGCTGCTGTGTGGAATAATGAAGAGGGGCACCTCCTATTTATACATATTTTCCACTAATATTTTAACTGGGGCCGACTTATCTTGGGGGAGAATCATAATTTTTATTTTGCCTTTTCTTTTTCTTGCTTTTCTCCCCAAGGTCTACATTGTTCTTCTAGGGTTTGTATGATTGATTACAATAAGTTCATCTCCCGTAGGAGGTAAGAACAATAAGAATAGCTTTTGAAGTTACACAAACTCCAACACTCCCTCTCAAAAAGGAAGGTATTCTTCGGTCTTCATCAACATCACGATCATCTGGGTTTCATCTATACATGTATACTGTCTCTATCATCTCTAAACATACTAAAGGTTGTCTTTATGAATTTGTTCTATCCGGATGTTTGAGAGAAAATCTCTTGCTGCCTATTCATCTCCACTGTCGACGAAATAATTCCATGCCTGGCTAGAGATACTGAATGAGCAAATGTGTATGACCATCTACTACATGTTCGTCTCATCTGTCGATGGGGTATTACCATACCTGGCTGAGAACCTGAACGAGTAAATGTGCATGACCATCTACTGCTTGTTCGTCTCATCTGTCGATGGGTTACTCCCATACCTGGCTGAGAACCTGAACGAGTAAATGTGTATGACCATCTACTACATGTTCGTCTCTTCTGCTGATGGGTTACTCCCATACCTGGTTGAGAACCTGAATGAGTAGAGGTGTGTTTGCAATCACACGGCCATATGCTACTTGTCCAAATCATCTGTCGATGGGATTTCTCCCATACTTGGATAAGCTCCTGGACGAGCAGAGGAACCTATGTGAACCCGACCATCTACTACATGTTCGTCTCATCTACCAATGGGATGTATCCCATACCTGGATGAGAACCTGGACGAGCATAGGTACCTGGGAAAAAATATGGTAAATGTCTCTTAGTCATCTCTCCCTCTCAAGGAGGGATACATTCTCTTCTACTCCAAGTCTTCCGCGAAAGCATTCAAACTTCATCCTGGGAAGAGGATTGGTATGAGAATCTATCGATTGGTCATCTGTTGGAATATACTAGAGCTCAACCACAGTTTTCTTCACCATATCATGTATAAAGTGATATCGAATCTCTATGTGCTTCGTCTTGTCGTGAAATATAGGATTCACTGACATCTGCACACAACTCTGGTTATCATGATGAATCACAATTGGCTCTAGAATCTAGCCAAACAATCTTGCAAGAAGTTTATGAAGTCAAACTGCTTCTCGGGTTGCTGAACTGGTAGCCATATACTCGGTCTCTTCAGTACTGAGAGCTACTGAGTTCTGCTTCCTACTGTACTAGGAAATTACTGCAGAACCCAAACTGAAACAACATCCTGAAGTGCTCTTCCTAACTGTAGTGCATTCAGACCAATCTGAGTCTGTAAACCCTTGCAATCTCAATTCATAATCTGAATTATGTCGTAGATCATATCCCACAATGCCATGTAAGTATTTGAGCACATGTTTTGCAGTAGTCCAGTGAATCTCCCTCGGTTCACACATGAATTGACTGAGGGAATTCACAACAAAACAAATATCTGGTCTAGTGTTTGTCATATACATCAAGGACCCAATCAAATGGGATCGATCAACTTTGAATCTGAAGCAAAATCTCTCGGCTTCTTCAAATTTGCATCCATCAGAGTAGCTATGGACTTGTAGTCCAACATTTAAAATCTCTTAGTATATCTATGGTGTAATTTCCTTGTCTTAGGAAAACTCTTCTTTTGCCTTTACCATACTTCTAATCTCAAGAAGTAATGCATCAACAATATTATTGAGAAAGGTAGTCTTGACATCCATTTGATACAACTTCCATCCCATTACTAAAGTAATAGCAATGATTGATCTGATGGAAGTATATTGCACTATAGGAGCAAATGTCTCGTCATAATCGACTCCCTCTTTCTACGAGAACCCTCTAGCAACAAATCTGGCCTTGTATTTTTTTTTCAATGCTCCCATATGCTCCATATGGAATTTCATGCTCCTCTCCATTCTGCAAAATCAGTCATGCCCATCTGGGTCTTTTCTGACTTACTGCCATATCTGTGGGAGCATCATCTGGCTCAACTGGATCAATGGGACTGGTCTGTTTATTCCTTTCTCCATACTCCCTATTAATGTTTGTAGGGGAAAATGATCTCATATCTTTGTCATCGATCTCCATTTATGATCCTCTTCCTTTTCGGATAGCCATTTCTTCTTCAAAGGTTACATCCTGACTGACTTCGATTTGCCTCGATCCTGGGATGTATATTTTGTAAGCCTTTGAAGACTTGCAATATCCCACGAATGTTCCCTTATTTCCTGAAGGTTTTAACTTGGACACGTGAATGTAGTCTGGAAAGTAATTATCCATCCTGGTGATGAGCAGGTTCATCAAGGATCCTTCAATTGTCTTGTTCGAATCATGACAACAGTGTCGTCAGGTTCTTATCATATGTAATAGACTAGAATCCTTGTCTTTGAGGGATAACTCCCTCTGTTTCTCATAATTTGGTTGAGTAAATCTTGTTGAAGAAGAAGATAGACTGACATTCGTAGAAGCCTTCTGCTTCTGATCACCAAATCTCTGCATGAGATCATTCTGGGTCTGAGAGTCATAATTCATGCTTCTAGAGGCTTTTTGCTTCTGCTCCATCCGTATATCAATGGGATCACTTGTCCTTGTATATCATGGCATTCCCTACAAGTCAAATCCTGTCAGATGGTTAGCAATATTTCATAATCAATGTATTAACAAGATAATGTAGGCAACCTTTTAGTCAATGATTCGACACAACACACGTAAGGCCATTATTCAGATGTTTATGGTCTCCATTATAGCATACCGTTAAGAGTGTGTACTACTCTAGAATGCTATAAAGGAGTTGTCATCCTAGATGGGTTGTGCAACATGACATGCTATTTAACTACTTGAATTTAGAAATGTAGATATCTGTAAAATATATTAAAAAACAACCAGATCTAATCTAATAGAGAAAATACTTATCTTTTGTAGTTTTCTAGGTGGGATCCCACTGTCAAAGTCCACTGATCTTCATATGCTTGCTTGACAATCATCACAGTCTGGATCTTCATATAATTTCTTAGAAGAACTCCGAACGATCATCCTTCCTTGGCTCCTTGTAAGGAGGGCCTTCTTCTACATCAACAGTTTAAGCTTCATGCTTCCTTTTGTTTGAACTTCGACAGCTACTAGCATAATGATCGTATTTCTTGCACATGTGGCATTGTATCTGAGATGAATCCTTCTTCTCTTATTTCTTCATATCTGGGGGAGGACTTTATCTCATATCTTGGTGCTTGTGATTGAAGAACTTCCTTCCCCTTCCCTTGCCTTTCTTGGCATGAGATATGAGCGCTTGATTCTACTCAAGTTGAGCGCCATGAAGTCTTTGGCATGCTGCGATTCTTGTTTTTTCTTGAGTGCATTCTGCCCATAGCTTATCAAATTTGGGCAGCTTGGTTCGACCACTTACGGTTTGTATGAAAGACTCCCAAGATGGTGGGAGACCATTTAAGGTGCTCATAAGGAGATCCTTTTCTTCAAGATTATCTCCACTGGACTTTAGCTTGTCCCGGAGTTCGGTGATCCTCATGAAATATGAGGCAATATTCTCATATTTCGTCATCTTCATATTCGACAGTTTATTCCTCAATGTGAGAGTCACATTGATATTACTGTGTTCAAATAGCTTCTTTAAGGTTTTGAACATCTTCCTCGCTGTCGTCTTTTCTGAGATCTGAGGAACCAAGTCATCTCAAACTGAGTGCACGAAAATCCTTCTTGTTTTGGCATCATTCTTCTTCCAGCGAGGTTTGTCTTCTTCAGCTTCTGATTCTGGGACCTTTTCATTTACACACTATAATAGGTCATTTTATTCTAGTAGAAGAAGAACCCTAGACTTCTTGGGGATGAAGTTGGAAGCTCTTTCTAGGCGATCTTCAACCTTCATGCTGATCATCTTGACTATAGATTTGAATATGAAACCCTAGCAGAGACTAGGTCAAGACTGAAGGTTGGAGTTTTGGAAAACTCACTCCACATATAAATGCACCCTAGAGAGGTGAGCTGAGAAGTGGTAGAGTCAAGCCAAAACTATGGTGGGAGTAGGTAAAAAATTGAAACCCTTAATTCCTGTTGCAGCTATAGAATTAGGTCAAAATTGAAAATTCTCATAATTGAATTCTATCTACACCAAAAGATGCGCCCTTCTTAGAGAGAAATTCCCAAGGCTCTTTTTCTGCCAAAAGGTTTAGTGAATACATTGAAAAATGAAACCCTAGTTTCGACAGGTTTCTGATATAGTTCTAACAATGTTTTCTTCTAGCACTGCTCTGATACCATGTTAGATTTTCATAAGATTATAGCAGTATATCTTAATTGCATTTATCAATAGGATCACTAGAAGATAGACAAAGCACAAAACAATAACACAAGTATTTGTATCCTGGGAAACCCAAATAGGAAAAAACCCAGCAACCTTCGTATAGAGATGATAATTTTCATAACAGTGTACAATGAAGGAATAGAAAATATGGAAATGCTTTCCAAAGATATAAACCCTGAAAACAGTCTTCTTCTGCAATATAGGTGAGCTTTCTCTTTTCCAGAAAAATGCGAACTTCTCTTCTGTTGTTGTTGTGCTTCTATATGGAATAATGAGGAGGGGCACATCTTATTTATACAGATTTTCCACTAATATTTTAACTATGAACTACTTCTCTTGGGGGAGCAACATAATTTATATTTTGTCTTTTATTTTGCTTGCTTTTCTCCCCAAGGTCTACATTATTCTTCTAGGGTTTGTATGATTTATTACAATAAGTTCATCTCACGTAGGAGGTAAGAACAATAAGAATAGCTTCTGAAGTTGCACAAACTCCAACAGCTGATACAATTGTATTGCTTTTTTTTGAGTTAATTCGTTGGAGAAGCTTACTAGGAGGAATTTCTAGTTTCTGAATTTCAAGTTCTCTTGACAAACTTCTTTTTGTAGTGTAAAGGATCTTGATTTTCTTTCTTGGCCCTAGTGTTTGCTCTTTCAGTATCCTCGGTGCTTCCAAATTGGGAAAGTAATGAAGACATGACAATTTTAAACATTATAGGAAGATTCTAGTACGAATTTGAATACCATTTCGATGGAAAAAATACATAATGATAAAATCAAATACAGATAAAATACGAGAGTAGACATCTTATTAATATAGAAACATGCATTTGTAATTTAAAAAAAATTATACATTCATTATTCATTGAAAACAACTTGAAATATATCTCAAATTTGAAACACATCATATCATATCATATAACATTGTTTAGGATGTCATCATCCACATCTAGAACTTCAAAGAAAATATATAAATAATAGAAACAACAAATAATGCATAGTTGTTCTAGTCTTCACTTTTACATTGTTGTAACATTGTTATTTTTTTTAAATTTATATATTTTTAAATAATCATATATATATATATAT
>LPNX010713505.1:113120-142278 GCA_001517045.1 Pseudotsuga menziesii
AAAAGTAAACCTTAAAATGATAGACTACGTAAAAAAAAATAAAACTTTAAATGAAAAAAATACATAGAAAGAATAATGATTAATTACATAAATTAATTAAAAAGTATAAACTCATATTTTCTATTCACTATTCTACAACATGAAGCATGCAAGATACATTATGCTTCATAATAATGTAGTAGAAATTAATTCAAAATTCAAAATGTAATTTTTTTAAATGAGTGTTTTTATGAATAAATAAATTGACCAGAGTGAGTTTGGTTAAAGGTTGTTTGTTTTTGTATTTAAAACATAGTTTAGATGCTTCCAAATTTAATAAAGTAATGAAGACGTGCCAGTTTTAACTTCACTTCCATTTTGTTTCAAATAATGGAATAGAGTAATGTTGTTACTCTTATCATCATCCAGATTGTCATACATATTGTTACTCTGTGTATGTGTATTTTCCTCACTCTCTGGTTCTGCATTTGTCACTCCAATGTTGCTCTTATTAATATCCATAGTATTACTCAGTGTCGTCCGCAGAATATTCGAGTCCAATGTCTTAGTATGGTTCTTCCTTTTCTTTGGTTGCTTCTTTGTAATAGTGAGACTCTCTTCAGAATATTAACTCGTCCATAAAATGGACACCAACTCAGCTTTTCAAATCTTAAAATTGTTGTTCCACAATCAATTGTGATATTAAGTAAGACTCGTAATGTTGCATGTGAACAAACCAAATAGTTAAAAGTATCATACATAAAGGAAGATTAACAACATGAAATATAAACTGAAGTAGACACAATTTGCATACCTAACTGTCCACAATGTCAATACTGCTTTCCTTCAGAAAATTAAGAATCTTGATCCAATTTTGTTCAATGGGACGATAGTGACCACAATACGACAAGATCGCCTGTATAAACAAAACAAATAAATGTCGCTATAAGAACTTAATATTTAACCTTCAGGAAATAACAAATCAACTAATATTAATTGTACATGCCTCTATGAATAGCATTGGATCTCAGGCTACTTGTTTATATAACTAAATTTAAAACACCTGTGCAAGAGTTTTGGAACAACAAGATGTTAGTGTCTGCAACTCCTCGAAGCAGCAGTGAAATGGGGAGAGGAAAAAAATGCAGAATGCTAGTAACTTGAACAACTACAAAGAAGGCCAAACTTGTAAATCTGATATCAATTGGAGGCAGTCTCCTCATGAGACAACACCAATTCGATAAGTGGATTTGCAGTTCAATATGCCCATGGATAGTATGGTTTCAACTCGATTATATTGCATTTTTTTCCCTATGGTTCAGTTTCCAGTTTACGAAATATTATGACGTCGGGTGTAGTTTATAAAGTCCTTGAAATGTCCCATGCAGTTGTAATATGTCCTCAATAATTCCTCTTTAATCAACCAAAGGTATCAAATTTCAATGTTTTTTTTCAACCGAGAATCGACAAGCCAGGTGGGAGATGAGTCTCACCACCACTACTATAAAACCCGGTCTCTGACTATTGACACCATGAGGAAGACTGAGGAGGAAAAATGCATCCCATAGGATTTGAACCTGGGTTTCACACTGGCGAGCACTCACTAGAATCCATTAGGTAGATTTCTCTACTCCCACGGACTATCAAATTTCAATGTTATATTGGGAAGATGTGTGTTACTCACCTTATAGCCTCCTTTTTGCCTCGCTTAGCAAATGTAGAAAATATGTCAGTGGCAAGAGTAGTTGGATGTTCTTGCATGGCATCATTTTTTCCCTTGTTGATTGCCTATTCTTAGTCCTACATTTGAACATTAGAAAAGGACAATGAACCGGAGTGGACCTCTCGGTATAGTGGATTTTTCCAAGGCACATTGTTATGACTTACAAAATAACTGCATCTTTAGATTATGGTTTATAATATGGGGAGAGGAGAAACAAATGAGGATCAAACCACTAATCGTTGAACTATTTATCTATTATTGTACAATAGTATATATATGTTAATAATTGACGACTTTATCCAATACTGGCTAACCGATTATGGAACTGACTAACTAAATCTAGCTAACATAGACTAACTAATGAGACTATTACTTCTAACACTCACTCTTAATCTATAGAATTACTTTCTTGATTATCATAGTCTAATTGCAAAATTCTGAAATGCAAATGTCTATTAGCCTATGTCTCAGCGAGGCTTACAGACACTTAAGAAAATTTCAAATAACTTTAGCAGTGGTCAATTTCAAATAACTCTAGCAGTGGTCAATTCCACAACTTGAAAACACAAAACTATCTGAGAGAGTATCAAATCTTGTGATATCATGCGCCTTAGCGCTACAACAAATATGCCTACTGAGAAAGCATACAACAAATAGGATTACAACAAAATGGGGACAAAAACATGCCTATGACAAGGCATACAACATGGACCAAAAAATCAGAAACTCGGAGGTTTCGGGTACAACCAATCATGCACCTCATTACAGCATATGCCCAATTACATTATGACCATTACATTCTTCATGAATCTTTTATGCTGCAAAAACAAAAATGTCATATAAGTATCGACTGGGACCTTTGGGCTAAACATTGGTACATAGATTGAATTACTGACAACCCTATGGACATACTTCCATCTACCAAAACATCTAGCTACCACTCACGATGCTTTCCAGTTTGCTAGGAAAGTACTCTAGCTATAGGGTGGATCAAAATCAATCCAACACGATGCTATACTAACACAATGTAAAGATGACAATTTACAACATATGCATTTGCAAGCAACAAATATACAAATATAACCTTCTTAATTATGCACAAAGTGGTGTCTTTGTCTTTCATCTTTATCACTTCCACTTCGGTGTTCATGGTCAATATTCCATTTTCATTCGATGTTCGCAAAGCTCATTATTTCCATCTTTATTCTTAACCATACATATATCAATTAGCATTCTTTTAAAATGACGTCTAACACTAAAATTTAAAAATTTCAAACATGAATTTGTATTACAGTTGTTTCCTCTTGTGAAGTGATACAATGATTCTTCAAAGATCGGATTAGCGACTGCTTCTCTTATTTTCAAGATTATTTATTTTATACAACCATTTCTGATTTCTATTTTTTAATGCAGCAATTTTCTTCTTTTTAATTCAATAGCAGCAGGCTTCTTTTTGTCTTTCATACCAAAAATTCCTTTTCTTCACACCAAAAATTCCTCTCACTACACCGTCACCAAATTTCACTTTTAAAATGCTTCTTTGACTTCCTTCATGCAGAAAAACACTATGCCCCTCTACTTAATCCCAGACGGCTTCTCTGTAAGAGAAGGCCCATGTTTTTGACTTTGCATTATTTTGTTTACTTGGTTAATTGATAGCCCAAGAAGAGGGCGACCTTCCAAGGGAATGAATGGACCTCGAATTTCTAAGTTGTTTTGTTATGTCATTTTATTATGATGTTAAAGAGCTTAGCACTTCCCTTGAGAAATAAATCGCATGCTCTGTATTGTTTGGTTGTTGTTTTGTTTATTTGGATGCCTAAAGGAGCTGTGTGTTTTCCATTGGGGAAATCTATTCCAAACTTGAGCCTTAGAGTTTAGTCTCTGTTGTATGTTATATTGAAATGGAAAAGGCCCGGGTAGTCTCCCTTGTGAAAGGATCGACCCTTGCCTTGTTTAGTATTTGTATTTTATTTAATTGAAATTCCAAAGGGCTAGGCAAATTCCCTTGTGGGAGGATAAACCCATGCCTTGTTTGAGGACTGTGTATTATTTTTTCGAAATGAAAAAGGGCTGGTCGATCTCCCTTGGAAAAGGGCAACTCTGAGATGATGTATTTTTAGTATATTTTACAAACATGTGAGTACTGTAGAATTTGTTACTGGACGGTGGAATTGGATGGATGAGTTATTCGTCTGGGTGACTGGACTGCGAGATGATGCTTCTCTATGGTTACATTAATGTTGGATAACTTGAAGATGGTTGTACAGTTGGGAAAACGACTGATGGTCGATGGTTGAACAAATCCATGTTGGCTCAGTCAAGCTTACCTTTTCAACACTCCCCCTTAAGCTTGACTTCCTAATGACACCCAAACATTTCCTAAGGTGTTCAAATCTTTTTTTTGCCAATGGATTTGTGAATATATCTCCAAATTGATTTTTCGACTTGCAAAATTCAAGATATATTTCACCATTGTTAATAAGTTCTCGGATGAAATGATATATAGTATCAATGTGCTTGCTCCTTTTGTGAAAACATGATTTTTTTATAGTTCTATTGTTGAGTTATTGTCACAGTAAATTTTTGTTACTCCTTCTTGATCTTGCATCAAATGTGACATAATTATTCTTATCCACACTACTTGACATGCTATTCATGTTGATGCTACATATTCTGCTTCTATAGTTTAAAGTGTAACAATGGGTTGTTTTTGGGAAGCCCATGAGATTGCTCCTGAACCAAGATGGAAAATATATCGAGATATGCTTTTTTTGTCATCAATGATGCCTACAAAATTAGTGTATGTGTTGCCAACTAGTATGAAATCATCTGATCTTGAATACAAGATCCCATAATCTATTGTTCCACTAACATATCTCAAAATTTTGTTCCTTGTTTGCCAATGTGAATCCTTTGGTGTCTCCATGAACCTTGAAATTAAACTGATTGCATACATAATGTTAGGCCTTGTCACCGTCAAATACATCAAAATGCCTACCAATATTTTGAACAAACTTCGATCTACATTTGTGCTCCTGTCTTCTTTGTTCAATTTCAATCTTGCTGCCACAGGTGTTGATACTGGCTTGCAATTCAACATCTTGAACCTTTTCAAAACATCATTTGCATATTTTGTTTGACAACCGAAAATTCCATCATCTATTTGACTTAATTCCACCTTAATTCTATGCCTAGAAAATATTTCATTAACCCAAAATCTGTCATCTCAAATTATGTTTTCATCGTTGATTTAAACAACTCAATTGAAAAAATCCATGTAAATATAAGACCATCAACATATAGGCATACACTTAAGACCTAACCTTGACTATTCACCTAGATGTAAAGCATTGGATCACTGATGCATTTTCTAAAACCATGGTTCAAGAAGTCTGAATCAATGCAGCAGTACCATGCTCTTAGAACTTGTTTGAGACCATACAAAGCTTTTTTTAATCTGTAAACTTTATGTTCATGACCCAATATCTGATAACCTAGTGGTCGATGCACATATACTTCTTCCTATAATATCCCGTTCAAAAATGATGATTTGACAGCTATTTGATAAACTTCCATTTATGATGCCCTACCATTGCTAACATTGTTCAAATTGTATCTAGTCTAGCTATTGAAGCAAAAGTTTCATTGTAATCAATCCCTGTATGTTGTGATAAAACCTTTTTAACTAACCTTGCTTTATGCTTTACAACAGTTCCATCAACATTGAACTTTGTCTTATAGACCCATTTTACACCTATATCTTTTCCTTCTGGAAGATTCACTAATTGCCAAGCTTGATTTTTCTCTATTGCTTCAATTTCTTCATCCATGGCCTTTTGTCAACTTTCATAATTAATTGCTTCTTCAAAGCAGATTGGATCAACAACAGAAAATAATGCAAAATCAGAAATTAAATCATCATCATCATTACCTTGAGTTACCTCATATATTTCTCTAAGAAGTTTTGTTTTCTAATGGAGTTCCATCTGACCTTGAGCTATTACTTGAGTGATATCTAGGTGTTAACTGAGATTTTGAAGCAGATTGAGGTGTCGATGTTGTACTGTGTGAACTGGATCCATTGTCATGATCTTCATTGCTTTCATCTCAAATTGTTGCTGCTAATGTACATTTTCATTCCAAATCCATTGTTTATCTTCAAGAAACTTGGCATCTATATTGATTATAGTATTATTTGTGATGGGATTATACAGCTTATATGCTTTTGATTATTCACTATATCCCCAAAAAATGCATCTTTCTTCTCTATTATCTAACTTCTTCCTATTTTCATTAGGAACATATGCTTATGCTATACATCCAAATACTCTCAAATGAGAAACATTATGTTTTTTATTACTCCATGCTTCATGTGGCACTTTATCATTCACACTCTTTGTGGGGGTCCAACAATTCAAAATATATACTACACAAGCTACAACTTCAGCCCAATACTCATTTGGTATATGTTTAACTTACATCATGCTTCTTGGCATTTCCATTATTGTTCTATTTTTTCTTTCTGCAATACCATTTTGTTGTGGTGTATAGCTAGTTTTAAGTTGCATTTTGATCCCATTTGTTTTGCAAAAAATGAAGAATTAATTGGACACAAATTCTCCACCTCTATCTATTCTTAGAATTTTGATGTAGTGTCCACTTTGTTTTTCAACTATGACTTTAAACTACTTAAAAATTTCAAAAGTTTCTGATTTGTGTTTCAAGAAATATACCCAAGTTTTCATAGAATAATAATCTATGAAGGTAATGAAATACAAGCTATTCTCAATAGTGTCTACATATACCCACACAAATATGGATGCACAATTTCAAGTGGGGCTCTTGATCTATATGACTAACCAAGAGGAAATCATTCTCTATGTTGCTTACCAAGAATTCAACCTTCACAAACTTTGTTTGGCTACTCAATCAGCAACAAACCATTCACCATGTTTGTTCTATGCAACAAATTTAGACCATTGAAGCTTAAATGACAAAATTTTAAGTGCCATAACCATGACTGATTTGAGAGGACTTCTTTGAAAGCAAAAACCAAATTTTTTTGCAACCTTAAAGGGAACATCTTGTTTTGTGTCATTTGGACTTTTGAAATTAGTGTTTTATGTGAATCAAATATCTCACATACATCATTTTCAAAATAGAATTTATATCCCTTTTGTAGTAGTTGACCAATGCTAATTAGATTATGTTTGAGATTGGGGACATAATACACATTTGGAATGTGTCTCTTTTCACCTTGCTTAGGTTCAAAGTTTATGCTACATTTACCCATGACAACTACTATGTTATCATCTCCCAATTTTACTTCTCACTGCACAGATCCATCTATGTTTGCAAACATATCCTTGTTTCCACTCACGTGGTTACTACAACCACTATCTAAAAACCATACTTCTTTTGAGCTTTCTTGTGCACTATTACAAGTACTAAACATTAAATCGTTATTTTTAGAGCGATTTTCTCTTGAGAAATTTGCATTTTCCCTATTCATATCAAACTGCTTCTTCCTACATTCAGATGCATAATGATAAAATTCTTGACAATAGTGACAAAATTATAAAGAAATTATAATTTGCTCCTTCTTCATGAGAGTTGTCTAATCTGTCACCTTCATTGCAATTGTTGATTCATCCTCTTCCAAATCCTCTTACACCTCTATCAGTGATTCTTCCTCCTCTTGTGCATTTTCTACTACTAGCTTGAACTTGAGATTTGAATGCATTTTCCACAGAGGAACCATTTGACCTATTGAGTCTTTGCTCATGGGTTTGTAAATACCATAAGACCATCAATAGAAACTTTGAGACAAATCTTTAGATTCTTCAATAGCTACAACAATTGGGTCAAATCTAATAGGAAGACTGCTAAAAATATTTTCTGCAACTTTTTGATCATCCAAATTATCTCCATGAGACTTTATCTGATTGGTTACACTCGGTGCACGAGTGAAAAAATAATTTATTGTTTAAGAATTTGTCGTTTACAAATTTTCAAAATCACTTCTAAGCATTTGTAATATTACCAACTTGACTTTTCTAGTACCTTGATAATAGTTTTGTAGAGTGTACCATGCATGCTTGGACCTAGTAGCTACTGCAACCCGTCGAAAAATTGATTCTTCCATTGCTTGTTGTATTAAATATAATGCCTTGGCATCCTTCTTGTTTTTCTCCTTGAGAAGATCCTTTTGAACTTGTGATAAAGCATTATATGATGCTTGATCTGGTGGCTCTATAAAACCATTCTCAACCAAGTCCCATAATTATTGTGAACAAAATAAAGTCTTCATGTTATTGCTCCAATATTTATAATTTTTCCCATTAAATTGTGGAATTTGGGGTTGAGTGAGATTACTGCTACTCACACTTGCCATACTTCAATTAAGTTACAACAAAAGATATCACTTTCACAACACTTTCTCAATTCAATTTGGAACAAGCAATTGAACATAGCATCATACCAAAATAATTTTATTTGTCCCAATAACCCAATATAAAATTATGATCAAATCATAAAACTAAAGTGGACCATAGGCAACAAGCTTGCACTTGCAAGTCTACAAAGTAACTTTGCTTTAATTATATCACTAATAATTATATCAGCATTAACATATTAAATTTCATGCTTTCACCTCTTGCCTTCAACATCAACATTACCAAAACAAATTCCTTCACGATTTTGGTCTTCAATAAACCGAGTTTGCACTTCCACAACCAAGCTCAACACTTCCATAACCAAGATTTCCACAACCTAGCTTTGATACCAGTTTGTAGGTAGAGAATACAAGAGAAAATAACTAAAACAAACACAACAATGAAATTAGATCTAGAAAATATGAGCTCCTGCTCATATTTTATGTAGAAAAAGTTACACTTCCAAGTCTTCCCTATGCAACTCTGAGATGATGTATTTATAGTAGATTTTATAAACATGTGACTATTGTAGAATTTGTTGTTGTACGGTGGAGTTGTATGAGCTATTCACCTGGGTGATTGGACGATGAGATGACTGCTTGTCTACGACTACATTAATGTTGGACAACTTGTAGATGTCTAGACAATTGGGAGGATGGTTGGGCAGTTGATGGTCGATGGTTGAACGACTCCATGTTGGCTCAATCAAGCTTAGCTTGTCAACACTCTCTTCTAGGAAAGTAACCCTATATTTTGCATACAAGCGTTTAGGTGTTAAGAGAACCATGCCTTCTTGAGCTCTTTGTTTATTTAAATTCATGGAATAATAAAGAGACAAGGGAACCTCACGTTTGTATTTTGCACTACCTAACCTTTAATGACATTGAATAACTCTAGAACCGAGAGCTCTTTGTGTTGTGCTATATACATTGATTTCTCCTAAGATTCAATAATGATAGTATCAGCGTTGCCTTTACATTTAAAGCCGAGAACTAAGTTTGGGGAGCTTGATGTTTAATGTCTGAATTTCTTAATTGTTCTTCCATAGGGGGTGTTAACATAGCATCTAAATTACGAAGCTTGGGGGTGGCAACTGTGTTGAGAGATTTAAGAACACAATGGGCCTATGGTTGGGTGGAACATTACAACCATGCATTCAGTTGCCAAAGACTTATCATTTCAAATAAGTAAACTTTATTTGTTTGCTACCGTTGCTCATGTATGCATGAGTGTTTATGCATTCTTTTATTTATGTATCATTAAAGTTGGGATGGTATCACGGTTTAGTTGATGTTGTTTAATGATTTTAATGGAATATTTGAAATGAAAATAAGTTGCTTATGTATTTCATGATGTTGTAAAACGACCTCTTCGAATAGTCTAGATCATGAAAAGGGCATTTTGAACCTGTGCTGATTAGTTCTTAGTTATCTCTTTAAAACTTTATTCTCCAAGAAAAGTCTATGACCATCCAAATGATGGAAATGTTGGAAGTTATAAGTGGGTTGTTCCTATACATTGAACATACGGATATAGTTGAACCAAATACTCCATATACTAATTAATGGAATTTTGGGTTATAATTTTAAATACCCTTGGTATCTTTAGGAAGAAGTCTAGATGTGTTTCCAGAATGCTTCCTATATATACACATAAGTGTTTAGTCGATAACACCAAAGTCTTGTAATTTTTATTATGAATACACAAGTTAAACTTTTAAATTGGCGAATAGAGTTGTAACCATTACAACTTTCGCTATTGAAACGACCGATAAAACTATCATATGTTTTTATTAGAAAGATTTTAAGCTTGTCAAGTTGATAAGTTATTGTGCTTTTTGAGAAACATAGTTTATGTTTTTGTTATAGTCTCCATGAGAAAACATAGTTATCTAAGAAGGCAAAAAATGTTTATTAACTAACGTTGAAAGATTATGTCAAAAAATTATGACTGCTAAAAATAATAGTCAAAATGGAACATTGATTATCAGTGTTATAGACCCCTTTATGATGTATCCTATTGGTAACGGATAAATGATCTTGTAAATGAGTATAGCTTGATAAAAATATGTTAGTTGGACTAACTTTTTATAACATTCCATCTTGTATAGATATTAAAGTTAAATCACTCATGGGTGAGTGGTGAGCTTTAAAGTCTTATTGACTTCGCATTAACTATGGAAGTTAAAAGAAAGTTTTCTATCATAAAACATTTAGAATTTCCTAAATTGTGATTGTGTTATGAGAAGTTGCGCAAACATGTAGTTTTGGTAGATTGTTAGTATTTTTGTGAGTTTTTGAAAAGAAGAACATTGAAAATGTTTATTGTTGTTCGTTGAGTTTTATTCAAGGAAGTTTGTTTGAAAAGTCTTTCAATACCCATAAAAAAAAAGAAATTTAGAGGATTAATTATGTTATGGAAAACGTAGAAATTGTGTAATAGATTTTTAGAGAGAAAGTAGTAAAATATCTTGGATATATACCAAGGTACTGATTTGTTGGAATATAATCCGTCAGGATTATACGTTATAGTAAATATTAGGAATATGAAGAGACTCTCGGATGTGTGATCCCAAGAGTCATCTTAGATGTATAAATAAAGGCATTCTATGGAGAAATAATATGAATTCAGGAGTTATTTCACCTGACAGTGGTATCAGAGCGATTCATAACTCCTGCATGTACAGTCTGCATTCTGCTGCTATCTGCACCCTGGGCTTTCCTCAGTCTGCAGATTGCATGCATTGGTGCATGCGCTGGCTGCTCTAATGTTTATGAGAGAAGCGACTTCTTTGTTTGAATAATCTCTTGTATTGAGAACTCGTAGTGCTGTATTTTGAGAATTGAAGACTGTTGTGAAGTATTCCTTGAGAGCTGCAACTTGTGGCTGCAAATTGTGGAGACAGTTTGCTTGCCAGACCTCCGTTCTCCCCTTTGTCAATTTGTTTCAAGCTGCCTGCAATTTGTTAGAATGCCTCTCCGTTGTCTCCTACATCCCATGTGCCATAATTCGGTGCGTTATTAAGCGATGAGTCTAATTTGAGGTATGACAAATACTTTGATTCCACATTTTGATAAATGTTGTGTTATTTACTCCCTCAATCTGCTGCACATTTTTTATTGTTCTTTGCCAGAAAATTGAAGTATTGCTCAGAAGATTGCTATACCTAACCCTAATATGTAACCACGCTCTCTCTTCTTACCGTTCCATGTTTACCCATCGTGTCTCCACTCAGCCGTTGTATGTATTGAGACTCCATATACCTTCGATCAACCGCGAGGAGTACGCGTGTATCACAATAGTGAATATTTGAAGTCGTAATAATATTGTGCGCTACAAATTTTGAGTGTGAGCTGCCTTCCATAGGTAAACTCCGTCCTCAATGAGAATCAGGACATCGATCTCACTGTGTATAGCTCTAGATATTCACGTCATCATACAACTACGTGAAGTGGGACTGTGTTGATGAGTCTGTGTCTACTGGAAACTTGAATTCTGCTGGAAACTTGAATTGAGTATTTGTAAGAATTTGCAAATGTTGATGAGTGAACACGGTGGAGACTCATGCTCTCATACATTTGCGTGGAGACCGTGAAGACTGCGTTGACAAGAAGGCTGCATTCTAATCCTGTGTTTCTTTGAGAGCTGTGCCTCTCCCTCACCATCACCTGTGTGAGGACTGTACATTTGCGTAACCAGTTCACAAACAACGGTATTTCCTTTGGCGTATTCCTGAGTAGTTCTTCTAGTGCTAAAAATTTGCTTATGAACTTATTGACAACTATCATCTTCCATGAACCCTACTATTTGGTTGGTTTAAAGTTGAGGCTCTTTATTTCTTGAGTTGTGCGAACTGAATGATTGTATATGCTGCCAAGATAATGAATATAGAGCTAAGATTGCATTTGATAACTGAGATTTATTTTGAGAGCTGCGAATTCCATGTGTGAGTGATCTCTCTTGGTTGAATTCAAGAGTTAATCATATGATAGTGCATGGTATTCATATGATAGTGCATGGTATTCATATACTTCAAGAAATAAACTTAATAGCAGAGACATTGACATTGTTGTAAAGCTTGAGGAAGGTGGCAGAGACTTAGACCCGCACCTTTACTCTTTCTTCTTTTTCTCCTATTGTTTTAGTTGCAAGATTCAATCACAGAAGATGCAATCTGGAGAATCACTTTGCTTTGCTCAAAAAGCAAAGAACCACACCAAAGACCAATCCAAAGATCATCCCAAAGGAGAAAGCAGCAAGAGAAGCAGAGGAAGAAGAGACTTCAGAAGTAGAGGAGGCAGAAACAACTCCAACAAAAGATCAGATTTGAAGTGCAAGCATTGTGGAAAGATTGGACACACAACAGATCAGTGTTGGGCTTTGTGGGACTCCATCAAAGACAGACATAACTAGAAGAAAGATGACAATAAGAACCAAGATGCTAGTAAATCTTCAGATTCTGCTTATTGTATTGTTGCACATTGTAATCTTGGTATTAATGAAATGACTTCACTTTCATCTTACACAGATTGTTGGCTACTTGATACTGGTGCAACATCACACATGACTTTTAGAAAAGACTGTTTTGAAGAACTTAATGAAATAATAAATGGCATAGTTTACTTTGCAGATAAGTCAAGTCTTAAACCAAAAGGAATGGGCACCATTCGGCTGAAGATGCCTGGATTCCCTGATTTCTTGTTGAAGAATGTTCTTTATCTTCTGGAGTTGCAGAGAAGCCTGCTGTCCTTGGTGCAGATTCGATAGCAAGGCCATTCCATCCACACGTTTTATGGAATCATAGAAATAAGAAAGTCCTCTGACAACCAAGTCATCATGATTGGATACGAAGATGGGAAGCTGCTGAAGCTAAAGGGTTCATCTGCAAGGGTTCAGAACTATGCCTACCTCTCTCAGCATGGAGAAGGTAATTTGTCATCAAGTTTATTGTGGCATGCAAGATTTGGTCATTTAAATTATAACAGTCTTCGTTTGTTGAGAAAGAATGGTGTATTTGGTTTTCCCACCATTCCCAAAGAGAAGAGCAACTGTGATGCATGTATATTTGGGAAACACAGTAAGCTGCCATTCCATGAATCTAATTTCAGAGCAAGTAGGAAATTAGAATTAGTGCATTCTGATTTATGTGGCCCAATGCCAACTCCTTCTGCCAATGGGAATAAGTATTTTATGACCTTTGTTGATGACTACTCAAGAATGTGCTGGATTTACTCATTAAAGACAAAATCAGAAGCATTTCAAACATTCAAGGACTTTCATGCATTGATAGAAAAACAAGCACAATCTAAAATTGGTACACTTCGTACTAACAATGGGAAACAATACACTTCAAATGATTTTGAAGATTATCTTTGCCAACATGGAATTGCACATCAGACTATAGTTCCCTACAATCCTCAACAAAACGGTGTAGCAGAAAGAATGAACATAACCATAATGAATATGGTACGCTCAATGATGTTTTTTAAGAATGTAAAACTAATGTTTTGGGGTGACGCAGTGAAATGTGCAGCCTATTTGAGAAACATAAGTCCCTCAAATGCTCTTGATAACAAGACTCCACATGAAATGTGGTTTGGCCATCTCCCTTCAGTCAGGGATCTCAGAGTTTTTGGTTCCACCTGTTATGCCTTGATTCCAAAGGAGCAAAGAAACAAGCTTGGTGCTCGAAGCAGAAAATGCATTTTCCTGGGGTACGAAGAAAACTCCAAGGCATACCGTCTGTATGATGAGGTAAACAAGAAGTTTGTTATTTCCAGAGATGTCATTTTTCTTGAGACTAATAAAAATGACCAGTCCATTGAGAGACAACTTGATCGTTTGGAAAAATATCCTCATCCAAAGAAATATTCTGAAAATGAATATGAAATTCCAAACCTTGAAGGGGGGATTCCTATTATGGATCAACCTTTGGAATTTCCATACGAAGCACCAAATCCCCCGCATAAAGAAGTTCCTGCTACTTCACCTAAACAAGAGATTCAACAGGATGATGTGATTGAGAGACTTGGAAGACTTAACCTTGAAGGAAATGAAGCACCACCAGCTGATCAACCAGGACCATCACGGAAGATTCCTAAATGGGCCACAAAGACACTTGAAAGTGTCCATCCGGATGAAGTTGGAAAGACGGGAACGAGAAGTTCAAAAAGACATGAAGATGGAGGAGAAGCAGATAATTCAGGTGATGACATGGATGCATCATTTGATTGTGAATTTAATTTATCTGCTAACTTTGAACCAACTTTCTTTGAAGAAGCTTCTACTCGAGTTGAGTGGAAAGAAGCTGTGCAGAATGAGTATGATGCACTCACGAAGAATGGAACTTGGAAGCTGGTTGACCCTCCAGTTGGAACCAAACCAATTGGTTGCAAGTGGGTCTACAAGAAAAAATACAGATCAGATGGCTCACTTGACAAGCACAAAGCGAGGCTTGTAGCAAAAGGCTATGCACAGAAGGAAGGAATTGACTATGAATAAACATTTTTTCCTACAACAAAATGGGCTACCATCCGTACCTTACTTTCTTTAGTTGCTCAAAATGGGTGGAAAGTTCATCAAATGGATGTGAAGACTGCTTTCTTGAATGGAGACTTGAAAGAGAATGTCTTCATGTCTCAGCCAGAAGGCTTTGTTGTGAAAGGAAAAGAACAAAAGGTATGCAAGCTTGTCAAATCCTTGTATGGCCTAAAACAAGCGCCTCGCGCATGGTATGAAAAATTAACTGAGCATCTTTGAAGTTAAATTTCGAACATTTTGATCTTGATGATGCAACACTATTTACAAAGAAAGTTGGAATATCTGTTGTGTATCTTGTGGTGTACGTAGATGATCTTTTGATGATAGGGAACAATGAGAGCTATATAGCATCCATAAAGAAAGATTTGAAAAAGATCTTTGAAATGAAAGATATGGGACATCTCCACTATTACTTAGGAATTGAAGTCACTCAACATCCTAAGTACATATTCCTATCTCAGAAAAAATATGTTGGAGAACTACTAGACAAATTTTGCATGATAGAATGCAACCCTATCTCTACTCCAATGGAACAGAAAATGAAGCTCACATCAAGCGAAGGAAAAGAATTTGAGGATGCGACCAAGTATCGACAACTTGTAGGAAGACATAGCTACCTTACAACAACTAGACCAGATGTTTCTTATGTTGTTGGCATACTTTCAAGGTTCATGCATAAACCTTGTGAAGGACACTGGTCAGCTGCAAAAAGAGTTCTAAGATACTTGAAGGGGACTCAAGATGTTGGACTCAAGTACTCTAAGGTGGATGAATTCAAACTTATTGGGTACTCAGAATCAGATTTTGATGGCGATAAGGAGACATGAGTATCAACTTCTGGATACACTATGAGTCTTGGATCAGCAGCTGTCTCATGAAGATCACACAAACAGTCAGTTCCGACAGATTCAACAATAGAAGTAGAATATGTGGCTGCAGCTGAAGCAATGAAAGAAATAGTATGGCTCAGGAAGATACTTGAATATTTGCAAGAAAAACAAGAGAACTCCACTCCATTATTAATCGACAATACTTCTGCAATCAAGCTGGCTAAGAATCCCAGATTCCATGATCGAACCAAACACATCAACACAAAGTATCATTTGATTCGACGTCATGTAGAGGCCAAGACAGTCCATCTTCGACATTGTTCCACAAATGATCAAGTTGCAGACATCTTCACCAAAGCGCTTGGATGAGAAAAGTTTGAAATATTCAGAAACATGCTCGGACTTACTAACACCCCTTCGGATTAAGGGGGGATTGTTGGAATATAATTCGTTGGGATTATACGTTATTGTAAATATTAGGAATATGAAGAGACTCTCGGATGTGTGATCCCAAGAGTCATCTTAGATGTATAAATAAAGGCATTTTATGGAGAAATAATATGAATTCGAAAGTTATTTCACCTGACATGATTAGATAATAATTGGTAAGATAAGATGACCAACTTAGAAAGAAGTTACTAGATTACTCTTAAACCTGGATTAAAGATTATCTAAGTTTTTATGCATAGTAAAAAGCTTTGTGCATGAAGACAAATCATGCCAATGGTGTAACTATGTTAGAAGCATGCATTTTTATGATTGTGTACACATAAATTGAATCGAATGAATGTTAGTTGTGTTAAAAGCGCACGTGTATAAAAACTAATATTATATTACATATTATGCAAGGAATGTGGTGATTAGAATCATTATGTTTCAAGTTATGAATTATAATAAGGCTAGAGATTGATTGCCTAGGCCTAGTGAAAAAAATATACCTTAGATAGATAAGTCAGTCCATGATTGTCGGTAATTAAAAGTCGACTAAATCTTTGATATCTAGAAAATCATTGTAAGTGATATTGATGCTATATGATTTGATGTTGTGACTAACTATCTGTGAACAGTTGCAAGTGTGGGTACTTGGTAATGGAAATAGTACATAGAGTCATGATGAGAACCAAGGTCTTGTGATTGCAAGCAATCAAATGATATGAGATAAATCTCATACGTATAAAGTTGATTTCCATGAGAAACATAATGGTGAAGAAGAATGTACAGGAGGTACATGTTTTCTCCCAACCAGCTAGGCCCTAGTAGGCATCCTATGGTGATGCTCGAGTGTCAGACCTTTGGTTAGACTTCTTTCCTCACACATTAGCGTCGTAAGAGGACTTGTACGTGTTGGGGTTCCATGAAGAGAATAACCTCTAGGTATTACGGTTTCTCAGAAAGGAAGTGCCTGAGCTTAGTGAAGCACCCTAAATAACATATGAGGGATATATGCCTGAAGGATTTCACCAATTGATTAAGGGTATCGCCCTCATGTTTGGTGACTGATCAATACTTGGTGTACTGTCAGTACTCGGTATACTGTTATCACTTGGTGTGCTTGTTGGTTCAGATATTTTGAGAGAAGCAAAGGACAATTGCAAAAAAATCACGAATAATGAATAATAGCAGGTATATGTGTTTTGAGTAATTACATTAACATATAAATTGAAGAAAATTAAGAGGTCCTTTCTTTGTGCCGAATATGGAGGGAATAGGGGTTTACCAATTGTTCCTTGGCATGCTTATATCCTTCTTAAGAATGGGGACAAGCAACTTAATAGATGTAACTAATGAATATGGTGTTGTCATTGATGACAACATCAATGACAAAGGTTAAGCATGATGACATGGAAAGGACACTAGATGTGGGCATTAAAGCCACTAGAACACATTGGAACACCGAATGGGTCCAAATGACCCATTATGTGGTCATTTGTGGCTTGATGGGGTCATAGAACCCTTAGATGGTTTGATGATCTATGCTCCCACCTGATGACAACAAGATGGTGGTTTTGGAGCCCTTGGAGGAGGTCATGATAAGGCTTGAGACCCACACACATGATGATGATAACCTAGTGGAAAAAGTCTTGTTTGACTCAATAAAGCCCGTGAAGCCCACGATAGTGTTAACATGGCAACAAGCACACAAAACTTGTATGGTTCATGATGACTCCTAGACATGCCGGCTTAAACCCCTTGCTTATGAAAGCATTGAGAGGCCCTTGTTTGTGGCCTTTGGGGTATATGACCTTCAAAAGGTTAAGTTAATCCCCATACAAAATATATTAAATAAAATTCAATTGTTTGAAATTATCATGACAGGTCGGCTCACTTAAATGTGACAAATATAAAAACAAAAATAAAAATTATATGTGCACATATACAAGTCGGCTCAACAATTTTTTTTGAGGGAAAACCAGTATAAATACCAGCCAACGACCTCATTTGAAGCATGGAAAATTCACTGGTATAATAGTTAGCTTTGAATTTTCGGGATAACAGACCACTAAGGCAGCCGCAGAGAGCAGTCCCATGGAAAAATACAAATGAACAGAGCTCTGATTTTCAGGTGAGCAGACTTAGAAATCCAGTTCCGTGGAAAAATACAGGTGAACAGAGCTCTGATTTTTGGGTGAGTAGACTTAGAAATGCAGTCCCGTGGAAAAATACAGGTGAACAGAGCTCTGATTTTTTGAGTTTTTCTTTAGCTCTGTGATTTTCGGGTTTGTATTTTCTGAGGAAATTCAAGACTGATGTACACCAACAGAAGTTTGAAGTTAAAGTTTTCTTTCTCTCTAAAATTCATGTATGGACTAAGGTAGTTGTAGAAGAGAAGGAAGTAATGTTGTGCTAGTTACTTGGTTGACCTCACTCTCTGATTTTGTGAGTCTGTAGAAGCCAAACAAAAAACAGACCTATCCTTCAACAATTATCTTGATAGTTGTACATAATTATTACCACATATTAATATGACAATGATAGTGAAATGACAGCTTGACTTAACTCCATTAACAAATGTTGAACTATGTTTATTGAAGCTAGTTACGAACAATGATCATGCTCAGATTATGACAGTGGACATCCTTGGGAACGATAGAGACCAAAGGTTTATGGTAGAACAAGCTTCCATTTACTTGGCAAGTTGATTAAGTTAAGTAAATCTTATTGACAGCTCTAAATTGACATTGGAAGAGTGTGCTTTGACAGTAACCTACCTAGATATTGATAGCATAATGAAAGCTACAACAAATTGAGTTGATGGCATTGACTTGACTGTGACAACCTGGACATGAAGTGACATCCATTGATGATACAATGACATGTTGATGACAGTGATGAGGTGGCAGTTATATATTCAGTAGAAGACATGATGAAGATGTGATAGTAAGGGAAGATTGATGAAATGTGATGTGACAAGAATTAGTGTGTATTAATTGCAAGCTGGGACTTGTAACAATTTTCTTAGTAGGATCTAAGAAAAGACCAAGCATGGTCTTGGATAGAAGTAGGTGCTTTTGTATCACTAGGTGTTGATTTAACTCATGGCTGTAGCTGTTGAAATACAAAAATATTACAAACATTATATCTTGTGACTCTTGTGCAAGGTGTTTATGATTATGCCTTTTATTTGATGAATGAATTGATTATTGATGCATAGACTATTGATAAATATGATGTTGAGTTGAATGTGAAATGATGACATAAGTTTTAGAGCTTGAAGTTGTGAAAATTGAAGTAATTCCAAGCTTACCGATTCACCCCCCCTCTCGATAATCCATTGTCTAACAATTGGTATCAGAGCCATTAGAGGAAATTTGGGGTCTAAAATGGGCCTTATAAGAAAACGTGCCAACAATAAATTTTGTGAGTTGAAATTCGAGAACCAATACAATTTCAATAAAATGAGTCAACCATAATGGTTGAATTAACATATTTGTCATAAAAGAAAACTATTTTTTTTTATCGTATTTTCGACATATCTCCCCGTGTTTTTACTCAAATTTCAGGAGAGAGAGCTCATTGGGAATTTAATTCCGCATCCAACAAGTACCCACATTTCATACTTTTGAAGGACCCCACAACCCCAAAAATAAGAAATTCCTGAAAAAATGTGATGATGAATGTCATCATCATGTTTTTTCAAGAATTTCTTGTTTTTGGGGTAGCGGGGTCCATCAAAAGTATGCAGTGTGGGTACTCATTGGATGCATAATGAAATTTCACATCCAACGAGCTCTCCCTCCTCAAATTTGAGTAAAAACACAGGGAGATATGTTGAAAATATGAACAAAAAAAGTAGTTTTTTTCATTCTTCCTCCAAAATTAATAACTATTATTTTATCATTTTCCTTAGGACGCCCATTTTAGACCTCAAATTTCCTCTAATGGGGCCTTCAACATAACCCTAACAAGCTTGAATGGATTTGGGGACACAATCATGGAAGGATCAACAAAGCTCATTGACCATGAAGTTCCAGTTTTGGAGAAGATAGATTAGTTTGTTTGGAAAAGTAAAATGAAAGACTACTTGAAAAAATTCGATGTTTGGGAAATAGTGGTTAACCCAACTAACCATCCCAACAAAAAGACTAATACAGCTGTTGAGACATACAACAAGATTGCCTTGAAATTTTTGATGGATTGTCTATCAAGCTCTATTCAAGAAAGTGTAAAAGATTACACCTCTGCCAAGGATCTCTGGTTCAAGCTGGAAGAAGAATACGTAAAGAAAAATTGAGACAAAGAAAAGGAAGCAAAATTCCAAGATGAAAGGCATGAAGAAAAGCATGTACAAGCTTCAGATATAAGTGAAGGTAAGTACTCCTCAATGGATGATAACTCTGAATGTAATGATGATGAAGCTGTTCTTATAGAAGATGAAGAAAAAGTTTTGTTGAAAGCAAATAATGCACTTACAAGCACTTTGACAGATATTAACCTTAGATTGAATCCAAGACTGAAGAATAAAATGATGAGGTCACTTGAAAAATACAAAGAGGAGACAAGCTTTTCTAATGAAGTTAAAACTCAGGAACAAAGACTTGCAAGTTAAGCTGCAAGAACAAAATGATGAAATCAAGGAATTGGAGATTGGATTAGAAAAAGAGAAAGAAGAGATTGGTGTAGATCCTAAAGATCTTGAAGAATCAATATGGGTTAATGATGATCTAAAGGACTAGTGGGAGGAAGGTAAGAGAATAGAAAATTTTATGAAGTTTCAGCTGGAAGAAAAAGAAAGATAAAATCAGAGGCTTGGAATGGAAGTTGTTGGTCTTAGAAAGAAGGTTGAGAAGTCAAAAGATCATGTGAAGTTCAATGAAAGTTCAGTTCTCCTGGATGAAATTTGAAGTGTCAAACGCTTTCCTTTGACAAGTTTGGCCTTGGGTTCAAGAAGGAAGAAGACAAATTGAAAGAAGTCTTGTGGTCCCTCAGAACTCCAGAAGCTGGTCCATCAATGACCAAGGATGAATATGATGCACCTGCACAAGCCAACAAAGAAGTTGAAAATTCAAAAGTACCTCAAAAATCTACTCCCACTCATCAAATCCATTCATTTGAAAGAAGAAGGACAAATCCAAGATGGAGCCAAACATCAAGGTATGAAAATAGAATTAATGGCTATTGTTTTTCTTGCTCTAATTTTGGTCACAAGGCTATGGAATGTAGATCCTATGGAAGAAGAAGTGATGGAAGCCCTAATGACCAAGTGAGGTGTTGGACCTGTAATCATCATGGCCATATTGTTGCTAACTGCCATACAATGAGGTGCTACTCATGTAGTGGTTTTGGTCACAAGGCTCAAGAATGCCCAAGTCAAAGGAGTCAACCTAGGACAAGCCCATCATATACATTAGCAAGGAGAGCTAATGAATCATGGAGGAAATATAATGAAAGAAAAATTGAAGATCAGAAGAGAAACAATCTAAGCCAAGGACACTCTAAGGAATGGGTAAGAAAAAATATTTTGCTGGATCTAAATGAAGTTGAAGACCAATGCACAAAAGATGAAGGTGGCTGCCATATGGCAAGCCATACTTAAATTCCTCCAAATACTTTGAGTACACCATGAGTTCATTATTGGAGGATGAACTCAATGAGTCATGATGGCTGCTCCAAGCAAATAAACATGTCCTAGGATTGTGGCTACATTGGCAAGGTGATAGGGGGAGCAAGAATAATTTCTTGTGATCTCATGAACTCTCTCTAGTTGAAGCAAATGAAGTAAAGAAGAAGTGTGAGGTTGTCATTGATGCTTGCTTACCTTTTATGAATTTACTAGATGACTGTTGAAGATGAGTATACAACAGTCAAGAATTCGTTGTAGCGCAAAGCATTCATGACCCGCATCACATAAAGGAGATTATGCTCACTTTAAGAAGACAATTGAAGGACTTGTATAGAGAAATATATGTCTTGCAACATTTATTTGGAGAAGACTTGAAGGTAGACCTGATGCTTTTATCGAATTTAGTTGAAGATATTTAGAAAAATATTCCAGACAGTCCTATAAACAAAATTGAAGAGAAGACTGCACAAGAGAGTAAAATATGCCTGCAAGCATTGACAGGAATGCCCGCCAAAATTTGGAGGAAGTAAAGAAAATGCTAGCAGACATGTGAAGAAGAAAATGTCTGCAAGAAATGTTACAATGACCGTTTGTTTGAAGAAAATGGAAGCAAGCTTGATGCTCACAAGGACTTTGAAAGTCTTCACCTGGATTCAAGATATGCACACATCTACAAATAAAGGACACTGAATATGCTCTCAAATGTTGGAAGAATAATGCCTGCTGAAAATTGGGAAAACGTTCAACAAGCTTTGCTAATTATACCCACAAATATGGCTTCAACACATAGTAAAATGCATGCAAACATGGACCAAATGCATAATTTCACTCTAGGATTTTGATGACAAACACTTCACAATGATTTGAGGTATTTGCGTTGAAAAGGCTATGTAAAGTGCCCGCAGGCCCATTCAAGTGAATAAAAATGCACACCAATGTCTGCCATCCTTGTGTAACACTGCACTGGAATACATCGATGGACAAATATGCCCGCTAGTTGTGTTTTTTTTTTTTGGCATTGTGAAGCCTTTAAGGGATATTTGACCCTTTGCCATTAATGTCAAAAGGGGAGAAGAAGAAGTTGGTTGGTTTCCATCAATGACAAAGGGGGAGATTGATGAATATGGTGTTGTCATTGATGACAACATTAATGAAAAAGGTTAAGCATGATGACATGGAAAGGACACTGGATGTGGGAATTAAATCCATTGGAACACCAAATGGGTCCAAATGACCCATTCTATGGTCATTTGTGGCTTGAGGGGGTCATAGAACCCTTAGATGGTTTGATGGTCCATGTTCCCACTTGATGACAACAAGATGGTGGTTTTGGAGCCCTTGGAGGAGGTCATGATAAGGCTTGAGACCCACTCACATGATGATGATAACCTAGTTGAAGAAGTCTTGTTTGACTCAATGAAGCCCTTGAAGCCCACGATAGTGCTAACATGGAAACAAGCACATAAAACTTGTATGGTGCATGATGCCTCCTAAACATGCCAGTTTAAACCCCTTGCTTATGAAAGCATTGAGGAGCCCTTCTTTGTGGACTTTGGGGTATATGACCTTGAAAAGTTTAAGTCAATCCCCATACAAAATATATTAAATAAAATTTAATTGTTTTAAATTACCATGATAGGTTGACTCACTTAAATGTGACAAATATAAAAGCAAAAATAAAAATTATATGTGCATATATACAAGTCGGCTCAACAATTTTTTTGAGGGAAAACCAGTATAAATACTAGCCAATGACCTCATTTGAAGCATGGAAAATTCGCTGGTATAACAGTTAGCTCTTAATTTTCGAGATAAAAGACCACTGAGGAAGCCGTAGTAGGGAGCAGTCCTGTGGAAAAATACAGGTGAACAGAGCTCTGATTTTTGGGTCAACAGACTTAGAAATGCAGAATAAGACATGGTGTTAAAGTCTGATATTTTTTAGGTCTGAGTTTTTCTTTAGCTCTGTGATTTTCAGGTGTGTATTTTTTGAGGAAATTTGGGACTGATGTACATGACCAGAAGTTTGAAGTTAAAGTTTACTTTCTCTCTAAAATTCGTGTATGGACTAAGGTAGCTATAGAAGAGAAGGAAGTAATGTTGTGCTAGTTACTTGGTTGACCTTACTCTCTGATTTTTTGAGTCTGTAGCAGCCAAAGAAAAAACAGACCTATCCTTCAACGATTATCTTGATAGTTGTACATAATGATCACCACATGTTAATATGACAATGATAGTGAAATGATAGCTTGACTTAACTCCATTAGCAAAGGTTGAACTATGTTTATTGAATCTAGTTGTGAACAGTGATCATGCTCAGATTATGACAGTGGATATTCTTGGGAACGACAGAGATCAAAGGTTTATGGTAGAAGAAGCTTCCATTTACTTGGCAATTTGATTAAGTTAAGTAAAGCTTATTGACAGGTTGGAATTGACATTGGAAGAGTGTGATTTGACAGTAACCTACCTTGATATTGATAGCATAATGAAAGCTACAACAAATTGAGTTGATGGCATTGACTTGACTGTGACAACCTAGACATGAAGTGACAACCATTGATGATACAATGACAGGTTGATGACAGTGATGAGGTGGCAGTTATATCTTCATCAAAATAATAGTTAAAGATGTGATAGTAAGGGCAGAGTGATGAAATGTGATGTGACAAGAATTAGTGTGTATTAATTACAAGCTGGGACTTGTAACAATTTTCTTAGTAGGATCTAAGAAAAGACCAAGAAGAGTCTTGGATAGAAGCAGGTGCTTCTGTATCAGTAGGTGTTGATTTACCTCACGGTTGCAGCCGTTGAAATACAAAAATATTACAAACATTATATCTTGTGACTCTTGTGCAATGTGTTGATGATTATGCCTTTTATTTGATGACTGAATTGAATATTGATGCATAGACTATTGATGAATATGATCTGAATTGAATGTAAAATCATGACGTAGGTTTTAGAGCTTGAAGTAGTGAAAATTGAAGTAAGTCCAAGCTTACCGATTCCCCCCCCCCCCCCCCCTTGGGAAGCCATTGTGTCTAATAGTAACATCTCAAATAATAGAGTTTATGGTGAAATGGATTGTTAAAGGTTTGAATGCTAATGCTCCATGGAAGGTTTACTTAAGCCATACGATCTTAAAGTCAAGGTGAGAGGCTCTTTTGGGGTATGTGATATCAGTGCTTCACTGCATGTGTTTAGAAATGAGGTTCCATTATTCTAATTGTATCTGGGAAGCATGGGGGTGGTCACCAAGCACCTATGTTGGAACTCCTCTATCAAAATAGCTAGGTGGGACCTGGCTAACAAGCCCATTTGGAGTTAACAATTAGTTGATCAATGTATCTCTAAAGTCCCTAGATATCAAGCTTTAAGATTTAGCAGAAAAGGTGTCTTCTTGTAGAAATATTTGTTACCTTGAGTCTAGATCCTGGATAGAATTGAAGAAAAACCTTGTAACATATAAATATTTTTACAAAGAGAAAAAGGAACTATAGATATTGTGTTTCAATTATTGAAGCATCCAGGTTTATTGAACATGTTTTATTGCTTTAATAATTACTAATTTGTCCTTTTGGATCTATCTGAGATAATAACTCCACTCTAGAGTGGTACGTCTATTTTAAATGTAAGTGCTTTAGAGTTAGTAGCAGGAATTTTGTTTAGAGAACTGAGCCTTGGAATAAAAAATAGGGAATGTCAACCATGTGCCAAAAAAAACTTAGTAGAAAATGAAAGAACCAAACTCACACTTACTATTTGTCAAATTTTTTTCAAGAACTGAAACTCCCATGACATAAGGACCAATCAAAACCTTAATATATCCATTGAAAGCATGCATAAAAGAATAAAAGGAAAAATTCAACCCCAAAACTATTGCCAAAAGGTTAAAAATAGTAGTTTTTTTTTCTTTGCTTAAGAGCTTGCACAAATGAAAGGATCCAATGGGAATCAAATTGGAAATCTAAAATGGGTTTTGGACCAACAAAGAATTAGAAATTTGAAGTAATTGATGAAGAAGAATACATCTCCAGATAGTTTTATAATGGTTTTGGGCACAAATCTTTACCGAATATGAGGTTAGTGTAAATTTTCTATGTCAAGTATCTATCATAACAAGAATCCAATAATCCCAGGAGGCAGGTGTGGGTGGGATCATATTTGATCTTGAAGGAAATATAGTGTCGTCATATGCCTGGGGACTTGGTTGAAAAACCAATAATGAAGCTGAGTGTCTTGCACTCTTCTTCAGAATGAATCTAGCAAGGGAACTTAATATCTCCAAATCACTGTTCTAGGAGACTCTAAGCAAGTTATATACAAAATAAATAATGGCTACAACAAAGGAGTGGTCAAAATAAAAAGAATATATGAGTGCATTCGTCAAGTCACTGCAATCGCTTAAGTCTCCTCTCTCCACATCCTCCGAGGTAACAATTCAGAGGCTGATAAGCTGGCAAACCAAGGTGCCAAGCTTAAAATTGGATGTAGCAAGGTGAAGGGAAACTTAACCAATTTTTTTTCATGTCCCCTAAGAGTATTCATTTGATTAAAAGGTCCCAAGGGTGGTTTATACCTAGCGCAAGAACTCCACTCATGTGTTATGTGTCAAGCATTGGTGAAGCAAACTTTCTAGGTTAGAGAAGCTCCTCCTCTTTCAGACGATCTGCCAGTCGGTAGGTAGCATGGATGCTGACACCCATTTGTCCCCTCACAGCCCATGTGATGGGCTTAAATGTTATCCCTACCCTGTGTAGACAGATTGGAATGCTTGCACTGGCATATGACGACCTCCAAATGAAGCCTCCTTCAACCCCCAAAGCTCATTATTCTACTTCTCCATCAAGAGATGAATTCATTTCAGTTGTTGTAGATAAGGACCCCATCGGTGTAGAAAGAATTTTCCCTGGTATTGAAGCTGCTAGAGCCACGACAGGTATTAGTAAAACATCAGAAGGGAATTATGGCAGTGCGAAAGAGTTTTCCTATGGTAATGCGAACCGGTCGTCTCGAGTAGCTTCTGAAAATATTGGCTCAGTGAATGGTCCTCCTTCTGGCATATAGAATTCGTTGATTGGTGTAGCAAACATGTCGTTCGAAGACTCCTTGGAGGCCCTAAGCATCTCAGACATAGATTTCTTTCCCAGTCCTCAAGCAAAGGACCTTGCAACGCTCATAGTTCCAATTTCATCCCAGATAGAAATGGAAGACAAGGAAGTTACATTGGAAGATATCCAGAAATCTCTCAAGGATATCAAGAAAAATTTAAGATGGCTCTATGATATAATGAAAAGAAGTGCAACTAAAGGAAGCAAAACAACGGATTGGATGGCCTGTCAGATTGAAAATCAAGACACCCGAATTGAGGACAATCATCGAGATCTGTATGATTTAATGGGAACTATAGGTTATATGAAGGATGAATTGTAGAAAATGGTCAATATGAACCAAATCAGCCACATCTATGACTCCCCTATCAAAGATCAGGTAATGAAGGAAGCCTCTGTGGTTTAGCCAGTGAAAGAACCAAAAGGAAAGCAACAAGAGTAAATCCAGCTCAATGGGTATTTTATGTTTTTTTGCATTTTTGTCTTAGGTGTTTATGTTCGAATCTACCCTTCGAAGGGTTACATAAGTTTTCTTTGGCTTAGTTGCAAGTTTAAGACTCTAGTTTTTAGCTCAAACATTTCTGTAATTTTGGGTCATTACAGTACTTTATGCAAGTCTCAGACCTCCTTTATTGTATGCTTGGATGGCTTTAGCTTTTTTAATTTAATATAATATCTTCAAGGTTTATGTTAAAAAAACATAAATCCAATAACCATGAAGTATAGTGCCCCACCTTTCCAACAGTAAATATAGTTATATTCCTTGTTTGGCTAGCTATTTTGGGTCTAATGGACAAGGTTATTATATATGGCCATTTTTAGGCCTCTAGATAGCAAGAGTGAATTTGTGAGATGTTTACGCGTTGAATTAACAAAATGTTGGAATTGGTATAATTTTTAACATTTCATGTGATTGACATACTTGAGCCTAGATGTCGATTTTGTGACCTCACACAAAGAAGATAGAATTTGGGTATATTTTCAAGGAAACAGAATTGATAGATTTCAGAAAAAAAATTGAAAATACACAAAAATGAGCATGTTGTGACTCCATGGAATATAAATTCCAACCCCAGACTTTGAAAACAAAAACCTATAACCTAGATATGTTAGTCTTTAAACAGGTAGTTGGACTCCTGGAAAATAATTAAAGAATGACTAAGGCAACATTGGCTTGAAAAGAGTTTAGTCACCTCTTTATCAAGAAAGTATTAGTTTGGCATGCACATTGAATGATTGAATGAGTTGACTACTTAGTAATAGAATGACTTAATAACAATAATGAAGGGTGTGTGCAAGAAGTTGAGGGTCTCTTTTGGCGCATTAGATGCAATAGAAAACTGAAAAAACAGACATCCATCAACTTGTATGGATATTTTGAGACACTTACACAATGAATCTTGTGATGAGTAAAAAACAAGAAATGTAGGAAATTGAATGACCTTTCTAAATATATAATTTTTTTTTATTGAAAATGCAGTTAACTATCTAAAGTTAGATATTTTTTAACGGACACTTTTTATTTTTGGGACAAATTATAAGGTATATGTTTTTGTGGGTGCAGCGTCTGAGTGAGTAAATGATGGAATAAACTTACAAAAATTCGTATACATATAGAGAACATATAGTAATAGTGAACGACTATTTTTCCAATAATAAAAATAATATATATATATTTTTTTAATTATCTAAGAGATTAAACCTCGAAAACGGTGCGCCAATTGTGGGTGCAGCGTTTGAATGTCTTAATGCATTTATTTGAAAATGGTTTTTTTATAGCATGTAGATCTCAGTGTTCTTTAGTGCACCATACAATTTTTTTTAAATGGTCGAGAAACGAAAGAGATATTGACGAAACACTAACAGTGTGTTTTTTGAGTTGAGGAGTGATGATAGAAGATAAATACGAAAAAAATAGAAAAAATAATGTATTGTTGTTAAAATTTACATATTTGGAATCTGCAAAAAAAACCATATATGTTTCTAAAATCTCATAAAAAATGGAGATGTGCAGCATAATCAGACGAACAGCTAAACACGAGCATATTGAAAATTTGGATATAATGTTGAATTAGCCATGGTTTATCATACTCCAAGGCATAGGCATGTTGAATCCGAAGCAAAGTACGAAGCAGACACATAGGCATAAGAATTCCATCCAAGCATGGGCGGAGGATCGGCCTTATCATTTGGAGGGAATACATTTTTGGATTTAAACAAAATGGGAGCGCATTTTATTGAAGCAAAATGGGAGCGCGTTTTAGTGAAGCAAAACGGGAGAGTGTTTTATTGAAGCAAAATGGGAGCGCATTTTAGTGAAGCAAAACAGGAGCACGTTTTAGTGAATCACAATGCGCACACGTTTTTAAACACTACAATGAGTGCTTATTTTGTCAGTTATACCAATACTTTTATTATTTTATGTCCCCCCTGACTCCCCTCTTCCCCCTAACTCTTACTAATCCCCCCTCCTC